>CM076975.1:50683356-50800856 GCA_039105355.1 Benthosema pterotum | reverse complement strand
AAAATGCTCTATTATAAGGTGTGGAAACCACATATGGAGTTTCCCCCTCCCCCACGTTAGCAGAGGAGCTAATAAAAGTTCTCCAGGTCACCACAATTCTCCTCCAATCAGGAGAGAGCAGCAGGTTCACATAGTGTAGCTACTTTTGGGGGCCCCTAGTGCACCAGGCTGGTACTACACCATGAATTTCAAATCACTTCCCCTACCTTTAAGCAGAATTATCTATTAAAATATCGTGCACGATAAGTGATGAATGTTGCAACTGCCTCAGGCGACGGTTACAAGACGCATAAAGAAAATCAAGAAAACAGTAGTTAATATAACTTCTGAGAGAGAGAAAGACAGCCAAAATGGGGAGGGGGATACACTGGTGTGATATTAACACAGGTTTGCATATGGCTGCTTGCATGTCAATCAGAGACAAGGTAGCCTCGACACCCAGGCTTTCATTTTCGTTCGCCTTGCGCGAAAACGGAAAGCCTGGACTAACGCACGTTGGAAAGTGGCCTTCAAGTGGGAGTGAACCTTCCGGGGTGGGCGTCGCTCTAAATGATGTGACGTAGAACAGCAGTGGACGGGCGTGGGAGGGGCCGGAGATGACGACACGTTAGTGAGATCAAATCAGAGCGCAGCACTTCCGCCGTGTGGATCCCACGACACCCCCGCCCCCCAAGGCCAAAATCATTGAGGGCTAGACCAGGCTAGATACAAGCAGACCCAGAGGCGTGGGTCAGTCCTAACCTTGAGAACCTTCACATGCGAGAGGAGCTGAGGCACAAACCGCTAGAAACTGGACTAGATAGTGATAAACCACCTGATATGTCACAAAGAAACACTTGTTAATCCTGAAACAACACACATTGTACTAACAGAGAGAAAACATATATAGCTAAATGTAAAATTTCCCTAACAGCACACACTCACACGCAGTAACACCACCGCGGCAACCTGCAAGCACTGAACAGCCGTGTGTCAGATCCCTGTACTGGGAGTTACTGAGGGTCGGATAGCTTTACCACGGTCAGTCGCAGTCTCTCACCCAATGAGTTTTCATCTGACACACACAACGTTCTCCAACATAAAACACAGACGGGACCGTCTTACTGCAGAACAAATCCATAGACCTCTCTCCCATCTGGACAGGAATATTTGTGCCTTTTTAGACATGTTTATAATGTTCTCTCACACAGAGCTAAGCCACAGTAACAAGGTGTGTAGTCCCACACTCTGTGTCCTGCACAGACTGTATGATGCAATGTTAACAGCTGTGCGCTGGGCAGTAAATACTGCATACAATCTACAAGCTCACAGTGCATTATAGGTGAGCTGCACCTACCTGTAGTTATAAAACTAGGTGAATTATACCACGAATACTGCAGTATAATCTTTATTCTACAACGTGCACAATCAAGAGGAATGCAGTCATTTTAATACTGAGAAGAAAGAAAAAAAAACCTTCTCCCAGAATCTGTCCATGTGCCAGCCGATAACCTGTAAGGCCCCTGGCTTACAGAACACCCTCAGAGGGAACTGGATTTTACCTCAACTGGCTCTGCAGTGTGTAGTTTCACACCTGTAGAGTGTAGTGTCATACCTGAACTGGCTCTGTAGGGTGTTGATGTGTAGTTTAACACCTGTAGAGTGTAGTGTCATACCTGAACTGGTTCTGTAGTGTGTTGATGTGTTGTTTAACACCTGTAGAGTATAGTGTCATACCTGAACTGGCTCTGTAGGGTGTTGATATGTAGTTTAACACCTGTAGAGTGTAGTGTCATACCTGAACTGGCTCTGCAGGGTGTTGATATGCTCCATCATCTCGTCCACCACCTCCTCTCGCACCCGGCCCTCCAGCAGATCCTTCTCAGCCCGCTGACGCCACACCTCTCTCTTCAGAACGTCGATGGCTTCTAGTAGCATCTGGAGGACAGGAACCATGTTAGATCAGTGGTCCAGGGACCACCAGGGGTCCCTGAGAGGGTTCCAGGTCTGAGGTGGTCCCCAGGCTAAATGATAACTGGGACAGTTGGTTAACCAGATGCAATTCTTTGAGAGTGTAAACATGAAACCAAATGGACCCTTGCGGGTCCATTTGGTTTCATGTTTACACTCTCAAGAGTTAAAATATTCATCATGTGAATTATCTCAAGTCTACACAACTAGAGAATGTAGAAGATTAATGGTCATTTTGATCTGTATGTTGGACTGTTTGGTTTCCCAAATCCAGCCTGGAATTGTGGACAAAAAGCAAAATAAATCTTTACGGTCTGTGGGCCTAAAATGTCATCAAATAGTGGCTCAAATGCTGAATAAATAGTGGTCCCTGGTGTCAAAAAGGTTGAAAACCACTGTGTTAGGCAGGCAGGCAGGCAATGTGAGGGGACCAGCTCCAAAGTGTCCCATAAATACACAAGTAATAAATGAAGTATAAAAAACCTGCATAAATAAATAAATAACGTGGACCTGTCAGCTATGTATAACAGAACCAGCTAAACCTGGATTCCCCTGGAATTGAAACATCTGACAGCAGATGAGATGAAACTATTAATGTGTAGTGACAGTTCTGCCCCAAGACGTGAGATATCTTTTTGCTGCAAGTCTGTGCGTATTCTGGACGCAGGTCTTTGCGACACTTTGCCACAACGGCCATTTTTATTTCGCATCCACAGCCATTCAAAAACTCCAAATATGGCGTCTGTGCCTTCTTTGCACTGTAATGAGCTTATAGCTTAAGACTCATATAACATGTAATGAAAAAGTTCTCACTCCACTCATGTAAAAAAAATGCATCATCACCGTTTTTCTTATAAATAGTCAAATTCTTATCAAATGGTCTTTGACTCAAATGCACAGAAATTCAATAAAAACAATTACGTTTGAGAGCATCAACTTTAAACATTAAATTCACTTTTCCATTAGATCTTCCATTCACTTTATAACTACTGTTGTGAACTTGTGAATCAACAGCGCCCCCGTGTGGCAGAGTCAGGTTATGTTTCTTGAGGCATTACACTGCTACAGAGGTTTCCAACCCTTTTCATATATTTATTCAGCATTTGATGACATTTTAGCCCCAAGAAAACTAAAGATTTATTTTGCTTTGTCCACAATTCCAGGCTGGATTTGGGGAAACCAAACAGTCCAACATACAGATCAAAATGACCATTAATCTTCTACATTCTCTAGTTGTGTAGACTTGGGATGATGAATATTTTAACTCTTGGGAGTGTAAACGTGGAACCAAATCGACCTGCAAGGGTCCATTTGGTTTCATGTTTACACTCTTAAGAGTTACATCAGGTTAACCTCAACTTAAATAAACATAGGATCATCCTACCTTAGTGAGCAAATAAATAAACATAGGATCATCCTACCTTAGTGAGCAAATAAATAAACATAGGATCATCCTACCTTAGTGAGCAAATAAATAAACATAGGATCATCCTACCTTAGTGAGCAAATAAATAAACATAGGATCATCCTACCTTAGTGAGCAAATAAATAAACATAGGATCATCCTACCTTAGTGAGCAAATAAATAAACATAGGATCATCCTACCCTAGTGAGCAAATAAACATAGGATCATCCTACCCTAGTGAGCAAATCAATAAACATAGGATCATCCTACCCTAGTGAGCAAATAAATAAACATAGGATCATCCTACCCTAGTGAGCAAATAAATAAACATAGGATCATCCTACCTTAGTGAGCAAATAAACATAGGATCATCCTACCTTAGTGAGCAAATAAATAAACATAGGATCATCCTACCTTAGTGAGCAAATAAATAAACATAGGATCATCCTACCTTAGTGAGCAAATAAATAAACATAGGATCATCCTACCTTAGTGAGCAAATAAATAAACATAGGATCATCCTACCTTAGTGTTCAACATGGTGACATCTTCCTCCTACCTTAGTGTTCAACATGGTGACATCTTCATCCTACCTTAGTGTTCAACATGGTGACATCTTCATCCTACCTTAGTGTTCAACATGGTGACATCTATCTCCTACCTTAGTGTTTAACATGGTGACATCTTCATCCTACCTTAGTGTTCAACATGGTGACATCTTCATCCTACCTTAGTGGATATTCGACTCTGACCTTGCTTTTAACAACCATGTTAAAAAAGTTGTTCAGTCCTGCTTTTTTCAATTAAGAACAATCGCAAAAATAAAATCTATCCTATCTTATCCGACTTAGAAAAAGTAATACACGCATTTATAACCTCTCGTTTAGACTACTGCAATGGTCTATATACATGCTTAACCAAGAAATCAATTTCCCGTTTGCAACTGGTCCAGAACGCCGCTGCTCGGCTTCTGACCAACACCAGGAAGCGTGCCCATATCACCCCCATTTTAGCCACTCTCCACTGGCTGCCAGTCTTCTTTAGAATCGATTTTAAAATTCTTCTAATAGCCTTCAAGGCCCAAAATGGTCTTGCCCCCCATTATACCGTAAAAGAGCTACTCTCGCCCTATATCCCACCCCGCAGTTTGAGGTCCTCAGAGGAGGCCCTTCTACAGGTCCCCCGTCAACACGTCTAGCCACTAAGGGCGACAGGGCTTTTGCTGCTAGAGCACCAAAGCTCTGGAATGCTCTACCACTTGAAATTAGGAGGGCTAACTCCCTCGCTTCATTTAAAAAAACTCTTAAAAACTCATTTATTCACAAGAGCCTTCCACTAGGCCACTACTGGTTGGTTTAGGTCTCAATCGATTTTTTTTCCCTTCCCTTGTATTATTTAAAACTTTATTCAATGTATTAAATGTTCAACTCACCTGTAATTATTTATTCCTTAACATTTGGCTTTTTACCTACTGTACATTTGGTCCATCTTGTGCTACCTTGGTATAATACTGTTGTTGTTGTTTCTATGCATTTGTTGTTCAGCACTTTGTAACGCATGTTTAAAAAAGTGCTATATAAATAAAGTTATTATTATTATTATTATTAGTGTTCAACATGGTGACATCTTCATCCTACCTTAGTGTTCAACATGGTGACATCTTCATCCTACCTTAGTGTTCAACATGGTGACATCTTCATCCTACCTTAGTGTTCAACATGGTGACATCTATCTCCTACCTTAGTGTTTAACATGGTGACATCTATCTCCTACCTTAGTGTTCAACATGGTGACATCTTCATCCTACCTTAGTGTTCAACATGGTGACATCTTCATCCTACCTTAGTGTTCAACAAATCTATAAACATAGATCATCCTACCTTAGTGTTCAACATGGTGACATCTTCATCCTACCTTAGTGTTCAACATGGTGACATCTTCCTCCTCCTCTCCATCACTCTCCTCTTCCTCCTCCTCCTCCTCTTCCTCCATGGTGGATGCGTTCAGGGTGGAGGCCGGTTCATTGAGCAGGGAGAGGATGTATGCTACCCTGCTTTTAGTGGAGGGTCCGTGGACCAGCTGGACACAACACAAGACAGAACACAAGATAAACAGCTCAGTTTCAACTCACCTCTAGAGCTGGTTCATACGGAATAATACACATCAGTAGCCTGGCCCAGCCCTGAATCTGCACCTTAAAAAAATACTAGCAGCTTTTTTTTTTTTTTTTTTTTTCCATTATACGCACGGGAACACATGCTTTGTGTGTGTAGCGATAGCAGAGAACTTCAGAGCCTGCAGTGTGTGTGTGTGTGTGTGTGGTTAATTATGGGTGGCCGGTGACCTCGTGTGGTTAAGATGTGGTTGCATGTTTTAATGTTTACAATGTACTGCGATTTGAGGGAGACGTCAGTGTGCATGTGTGAAGTGGCTGTGGTCAGTCGAGAAAAAGTTTCAGAGTGGATGGTCCACTGTGTAAGTACAGAGCTTTAAAATGACCATAATGTATACATGTTGACGTAATTGCAGTTCCATTATATTCTTTTGTTGTGTTACACTGTTGTAGTTATGACCGATGTTCATAGTGTTTCTTCTGTGTTTTGTTCCAGTTTATTACCTGCACCGTTATAACTGGAGCTCAAATGCACAACAGATCGTCGTGTAGAGCGAGACACGGATCGGTCTAGTAGCAACTGTACACAGTATAGTTAGTGTTTGTGTGTTTGTGTATGAGTGTGTTTATAATAAATAAAAAGACCAATTGTTGTTTATTTGTGTTGAAACGAACAGAGTGCTTGTAGTAATAGTGTGTGTGTGTGTGTGTGTGTACCTGGGTAGCGATAGCAGAGAACTTGAGAGCCTGCAGTGTGTGTGTGTGTGTGTGTGTACCTGGGTAGCGATAGCAGAGAACTTGAGAGCCTGCAGTGTGTGTGTGTGTGTGTGTGTACCTGGGTAGCGATAGCAGAGAACTTGAGAGCCTGCAGTGTGTGTGTGTGTGTGTGTGTGTGTGTGTGTGTGTGTGTGTGTGTGTGTGTGTGTGTGTGTGTGTGTACCTGGGTAGCGATAGCAGAGAACTTGAGAGCCTACAGTGTGTGTGTGTGTGTGTGTGTGTGTGTGTGTGTGTACCTGGGTAGGGATAGCAGAGAACTTGAGAGCCTGCAGTGTGTGTGTGTGTGTGTGTGTGTGTGTGTGTGTGTGTGTGTGTGTGTGTGTGTGTGTGTGTGTGTGTACCTGGGTAGCGATAGCAGAGAACTTGAGAGCCTGCAGTGTCTCATCGTAGATGGAGGAACAGGGGTTGATGTTGACCACCATACAGCTGGTCCCCCGACCACAGAAGAACCCCTGGAGGACCCTGGTCAGCTTACTGTCCCTGAAGGGGACCAGCTGAGGAGCTCTGGACCTGGGGACCACCAGAGAAACGTCAATACACTGAGACTAGGACCACTGTCTGGACCTGGGTTACAAGATTAGAACATAGAGGAGAATTGATATTTTGATTCATGATTGCCTGTAATTTATAAATACAGCATAGAATTGTGGACAAAAACAAAAAAAAATCTTCATTTTTGGATCTGAAACATCCATGGCTCAAATGCTGATTCAATAATGGTAAATTGGTTAAAAACCATCATCAAACTGCTTGTTCAGAGTGGTATAGTTTACAGCAGGGGCGGATGTAACATTTCCCAATTGGGGGGGCAGGAGAAAATATGGGTGCGGCTTCATCGCCCGCGTCGCTTCGCGCCACGGGCGATGAAGCCGCACCCATACAATTTTCAGGTACAGGACTTTTATTAGTCAAGTAAAGCATCAATAATAACATCAGTTGTTGTTGAAGTTGCAACAGACACGCAGCATGCATAAAGCTAAAGGTCTGACTCAGAGAGTTTTCCGTTTTCAATGATGAAATGCTGTTGGTTTTAGTGGCACACGTTTTCACAATTGAAAATAGTTAAAATTAAACTATAACCATGAGGTTTTCAGTGTTCAAAGTGTTACCTGTTGGTGTGGTTGTGTCCCAGGGTGTATAGAGTATTAACTGTGTGTCTGGTTGTGTCTCAGAGCAGCGATACAGCGTCCCAGGGTGTATAGAGTGTTACCTGTGTGTCTGGTTGTTTCTCAGAGCAGCGATACAGCGTCCCAGGGTGTATAGAGTGTTACCTGTGTGTCTGGTTGTTTCTCAGAGCAGCGATACAGCGTCCCAGGGTGTATAGAGTGTTACCTGTGTGTCTGGTTGTTTCTCAGAGCAGCGATACAGCGTCCCAGGGTGTATAGAGTGTTACCTGTTGCTCTGGTTGTGTCGTAGAGCAGCGATACAGCGTCCCAGGGTGTATAGAGTGTTACCTGTTGCTCTGGTTGTTTCTCAGAGCAGCGATACAGCGTCCCAGGGTGTATAGAGTGTTACCTGTTGCTCTGGTTGTTTCTCAGAGCAGCGATACAGCGTCCCAGGGTGTATAGAGTGTTACCTGTTGCTCTGGTTGTTTCTCAGAGCAGCGATACAGCGTCCCAGGGTGTATAGAGTGTTACCTGTGTGTCTGGTTGTGTCTCAGTGTGTATAGAGTGTTACCTGTTGCTCTGGTTGTTTCTCAGAGCAGCGATACAGCGTCCCAGGGTGTGCAGGGAGGTGTTGATGTTAGACGCTTCCTTCATCCTCTCTCCACTGCGCTGGTCTTTACAACGTTCTGAACCAGCCAGGTCCACTATGGTCAGCCTACAGGAGGACAGACAGACAGACAGGACAGGGTTCGCTTGGTTACACATATATTTACAACGTTCTGAACCAGCCAGGTCCACTATGGTCAGCCTACAGGAGACAGACAGACAGACAGGGTTCGCTTGGTTACACATATATTTAAAGATGTTAACCATCAAACTAGCTCTTATCCTGATGGTGGTGTGCAGTGAAGGTTACAGAAGAAATGTCTCAACGGTACGGTAAAATGGGAAAACAACTTTACTAAAACTATTTAGATCAGTGGTTTTCAACAGGTGGTCCGGGGACCACCAGTGCTCCTTGAGAGGGTTCCAATGATGGAAAAAGTTAATGGGAAGTTGTTTAGCCAGATGTAACTCTTTGAGAGCGTAAAAATGAAACCAAATGGAAACCATGTGGTTTCATGTTTACACTCTCAAGAGTTAAAATATTCATCATGTGAATTATCCCAAGTCTACACAACTAGAGAATGTAGAAGATTAATGGTCATTTTGATCTGTATGTTGGACTGTTTGGTTTCCCCAAATCCAGCCTGGAATTGTGGACAAAAGCAAAATAAATGGCTCAAATACTAAATATAATAAATAATAAATAGTGGTGCCCTAGTATCAAAATGATTGAAAACCACTGCTCTAGAAAGATTTAGTGTGGTTGCCTAAAGGGAAACCCCACTATTGTTATTGTGATGCCTTCTTTCTGTGACATTTACTATGTAAACTTTTTCACCTTGTGATAATACTCGGTGGTGACATAGTAAAAGAAAGGTTTACATCGTCATACAGTAGCTTCCTTCTAGGCCAATAAAATGATTGATGTATGTCAACATTACATCATCAGTGACCATTAATCCTCCATGTCACCATTACAACATCATCAGGGAAAACACACTTTGCAATTTCAGAATTGCATTCTAGTTAATAATATTATCTTATGTTTCTGTTATGATAACCCTTTGCCAGTCTGTGAGGAGAGTATGGGCAGAACAAAGACAGATGGACACTCCCTTTAACTAGAGCTCACAATGGAAATGAGATGTAGAAAGTCCAGTCAGACACTGTCATCAGTGTTCAAACCTAAATCTTAAATCTAGAGACAGATCCTCAGGAACTCACCCCCCCATGCAGCTCATCATGTGGCCTCAGGGAGGCGCTAGAAGGAACTCAGCCCCCCATGCAGCTCATCATGTGGCCTCAGGGAGGCGCTAGAAGGAACTCAGCCCCCCATGCAGCTCATCATGTGGCCTCAGGGAGGCGCTAGAAGGAACTCAGCCCACCCATGCAGCTCATCATGTGGCCTCAGGGAGGCGCTAGAAGGAACTCAGCCCCCCCCCATGCAGCTCATCATGTGGCCTCAGGGAGGCGCTAGAAGGAACTCAACCCCCCCATGCAGCTCATCATGTGGCCTCAGGGAGGCGCTAGAAGGAACTCAGCCCCCCCATGCAGCTCATCATGTGGCCTCAGGGAGGCGCTAGAAGGAACTCAACCCCCCATGCAGCTCATCATGTGGCCTCAGGGAGGCGCTAGAAGGAACTCAACCCACCCATGCAGCTCATCATGTGGCCTCAGGGAGGCGCTAGAAGGAACTCAACCCACCCATGCAGCTCATCATGTGGCCTCAGGGAGGCGCTAGAAGGAACTCCACACATGCAGCTCATCATGTGGCCTCAGGGAGGCGCTAGAAGGAACTCAGCCCCCCCATGCAGCTCATCATGTGGCCTCAGGGAGGCGCTAGAAGGAACTCAACCCCCCATGCAGCTCATCATGTGGCCTCAGGGAGGCGCTAGAAGGAACTCAACCCCCATGCAGCTCATCATGTGGCCTCAGGGAGGCGCTAGAAGGAACTCAACCCCCATGCAGCTCATCATGTGGCCTCAGGGAGGCGCTAGAAGGAACTCACCATGCAGCTCATCATGTGGCCTCAGGGAGGCGCTAGAAGGAACTCAGCCCCCCCATGCAGCTCATCATGTGGCCTCAGGGAGGCGCTAGAAGGAACTCCACACATGCAGCTCATCATGTGGCCTCAGGGAGGCGCTAGAAGGAACTCAGCCCCCATGCAGCTCATCATGTGGCCTCAGGGAGGCACTAGAAGGAACTCAACCCCCATGCAGCTCATCATGTGGCCTCAGGGAGGCACTAGAAGGAACTCAGCCCCATGCAGCTCATCATGTGGCCTCAGGGAGGCACTAGAAGGAACTCAGCCCCCATGCAGCTCATCATGTGGCCTCAGGGAGGCGCTAGAAGGAACTCAGCCCCATGCAGCTCATCATGTGGCCTCAGGGAGGCGCTAGAAGGAACTCAGCCCCCCCATGCAGCTCATCATGTGGCCTCAGGGAGGCGCTAGAAGGAACTCAGCCCACCCATGCAGCTCATCATGTGGCCTCAGGGAGGCGCTAGAAGGAACTCAGCCCCCCCATGCAGCTCATCATGTGGCCTCAGGGAGGCGCTAGAAGGAACTCAGCCCCCCATGCAGCTCATCATGTGGCCTCAGGGAGGCGCTAGAAGGAACTCAACCCCCCATGCAGCTCATCATGTGGCCTCAGGGAGGCGCTAGAAGGAACTCAGCCCCCCCATGCAGCTCATCATGTGGCCTCAGGGAGGCGCTAGAAGGAACTCAGCCCCCCATGCAGCTCATCATGTGGCCTCAGGGAGGCGCTAGAAGGAACTCAGCCCCCCCATGCAGCTCATCATGTGGCCTCAGGGAGGCGCTAGAAGGAACTCAGCCCCCCCCATGCAGCTCATCATGTGGCCTCAGGGAGGCGCTAGAAGGAACTCAGCCCCACCCATGCAGCTCATCATGTGGCCTCAGGGAGGCACTAGAAGGAACTCACCATGCAGCTCATCATGTGGCCTCAGGGAGGCGCTAGAAGGAACTCAGCCCCACCATGCAGCTCATCATGTGGCCTCAGGGAGGCGCTAGAAGGAACTCAGCCCCCCCCACCCATGCAGCTCATCATGTGGCCTCAGGGAGGCACTAGAAGGAACTCACCATGCAGCTCATCATGTGGCCTCAGGGAGGCGCTAGAAGGAACTCAACCCCCCATGCAGCTCATCATGTGGCCTCAGGGAGGCACTAGAAGGAACTCAACCCCCCATGCAGCTCATCATGTGGCCTCAGGGAGGCGCTAGAAGGAACTCAGCCCCATGCAGCTCATCATGTGGCCTCAGGGAGGCGCTAGAAGGAACTCCACCCATGCAGCTCATCATGTGGCCTCAGGGAGGCGCTAGAAGGAACTCAACCCCCCATGCAGCTCATCATGTGGCCTCAGGGAGGCGCTAGAAGGAACTCACCATGCAGCTCATCATGTGGCCTCAGGGAGGCGCTAGAAGGAACTCAGCCCCCCCATGCAGCTCATCATGTGGCCTCAGGGAGGCGCTAGAAGGAACTCAACCCACCCATGCAGCTCATCATGTGGCCTCAGGGAGGCGCTAGAAGGAACTCAACCCCCATGCAGCTCATCATGTGGCCTCAGGGAGGCGCTAGAAGGAACTCAACCCCCCATGCAGCTCATCATGTGGCCTCAGGGAGGCGCTAGAAGGAACTCAGCCCCCCATGCAGCTCATCATGTGGCCTCAGGGAGGCGCTAGAAGGAACTCAACCCCCCATGCAGCTCATCATGTGGCCTCAGGGAGGCGCTAGAAGGAACTCAGCCTCCCCCCCATGCAGCTCATCATGTGGCCTCAGGGAGGCACTAGAAGGAACTCAGCCTCCCCCCCATGCAGCTCATCATGTGGCCTCAGGGAGGCACTAGAAGGAACTCAGCCCCATGCAGCTCATCATGTGGCCTCAGGGAGGCGCTAGAAGGAACTCACCTTGCAGCTCATCATGTGGCCTCAGGGAGGCGCTAGAAGGAACTCAGCCCCCCCATGCAGCTCATCATGTGGCCTCAGGGAGGCACTAGAAGGAACTCAGCCTCCCCCCCATGCAGCTCATCATGTGGCCTCAGGGAGGCACTAGAAGGAACTCAGCCCCATGCAGCTCATCATGTGGCCTCAGGGAGGCGCTAGAAGGAACTCACCATGCAGCTCATCATGTGGCCTCAGGGAGGCACTAGAAGGAACTCAGCCCACCCATGCAGCTCATCATCTGGCCTCAGGGAGGCGCTAGAAGGAACTCAGCCCCCCCATGCAGCTCATCATGTGGCCTCAGGGAGGCGCTAGAAGGAACTCAGCCCACCCATGCAGCTCATCATGTGGCCTCAGGGAGGCGCTAGAAGGAACTCAGCCCACCCATGCAGCTCATCATGTGGCCTCAGGGAGGCGCTAGAAGCTCATGAAAGCAGGAACAAACAGAGCTGTTATCTCTGAACTCTGCACAGACCTGAGATACTCAACACTTATGAACCAACTGTGGAGAACCATGATGTTTTAATGTATGTTTTCTTATTTTTTGTCATCTTTTTTTTGCACTGAGATGGATTTCTACTCAATGTTGTTTTTCAGCACAATAAAGTTGTTCTGCTTTTGATTAAGTCCATATAACATAATGTATGTTAAGTGTATAAAATGAAACATGTTAAGTATATAAATTAAACCTAATCGCTGATGCGTGTGGCCTGACTCTGTTATAATTACAGTATATAAATTAAAATCTACTCGCTGATGTCAGTTATAGTATATAAATTAAAACATACTGATGTCAGTTCTAGTATATAAATTAAAACAGTTCTAGTATATAAATTAAAACAGTTCTAGTATATAAATTAAAACAGTTCTAGTATATAAATTAAAACAGTTATAGTATATAAATTAAAACAGTTATAGTATATAAATTAAAACAGTTCTAGTATATAAATTAAAACAGTTATAGTATATAAATTAAAACAGTTCTAGTATATAAATTAAAACCTACTCGCTGATGCGTGTGGCCTGGCTCTGCTGGACCTCAGGGTGAACATGGAGCAGACGCAGGGAGAAGATACTGTGACTGGAGAGAATAACAACAGATTAATGAAAACAACTCTGCACTCATACAGACGCAGGGAGAAGATACTGTGACTGGAGAGAACAACAACACAGATTAATGAAAACAACTCTGCACTCATACAATGGAAATATAGAGTACTACTATACCACATCATGTTGGAGTAGAACTTTTACAACCACTATGATTTTATTGGTTACCATACAATGTAAATATACTACTATACAACATTATGTTGTGGTAGAACCATCATAACCACTATGCTTTTATTGGTTACCATTTTGTTGCATCAGAAAAGCACCACAGCCTCACCCCTAACCCAGTGAATTCCCCATCCACTGTCCTCATGACTTTCAAACAGTATTTACAGTATATAAAGTTACAGTCCAGTTACAGGACTTTTATTAGTCAAGTAAAGCATCACTAATAACATCAGTTGTTGTTGAAGTTGCAACAGACACGCAGCATGCATAAAGCTAAAGGTCTGACTCAGAGAGTTTTCTGTTCTCTCGGTGCGTAACCGAGAAATCAGTTACTTGATGATCAAATTTGTAAATTCAATGCTTTTAAGACGTTTACGCCGCCGTTTTCTGGCTACGTTATTTAAACCAAACACACGGTTGACAAATGACAATTTTGAGGAGCAAAGTGACACGTAGAAATTACAAACTGCGAAAAATTTAAGACCTAGATATAAAAATTCAAGACTTTTTAAGTCTTTTTAAGGTATTATTTTCAAATTCGTAAATTCAATGCTTTTAAGACTTTTTAAGATCCCGCGGGAACCCTGACTCAGGCTGTGACAAATAATAACAGACAATTTTTGGGACCAACAAATAATTATTCAGAAGGACAACCAACCAGTATAATAATTATTCAGAAGGACAACCAACCAGTATAGTCACATTCCAGCATGACAAGTTGTTTCTTCAACCTGACACATTCTAGATAAAGAGAACTACAGCTGTCAGTTCTAGTTCTCTTTGTTCAGGCTGTGGTTCTATAGATCTAAGCTGCTGTAGAGGTGAGTAGAGGGTCTGTAGATCTAACCTGCTGTTTATCTGAGTGGAGGTTCTATAGATCTGGTGGAGGGTCTATAGATCTAGTAGAGGGTCTATAGATCTAGCAGAGGGTCTATAGATCTAGCAGAGGGTCTATAGGTCTAGCAGAGGGTCTATAGGTCTAGTAGAGGGTCTATAGATCTAGCAGAGGGTCTATAGATCTAGCAGAGGGTCTATAGATCTAGCAGAGGGTCTATAGATCTAGTAGAGGGTCTATAGATCTAGTAGAGGGTCTATAGTTCTAACCTGCGTGAGGAGTTACTGTTGAGGTGTGTAGAAGCAAAGCTCTGATTGGTTCTTCCAGCCTTCAGGACTCTCCAGGCTTCCTCAGCACTGCGGACCTGAACCCATGTTAGATCTACAAGATCACACACACACACACACACACACACACACAAAATTAGTGCTATGCAGTAAAACTAATGGATTAGACATGTATTATAAAGCCTCATTTTTATTTTTATTTCAAAAATAGTGAAACTGATGCCTCATTAAAACATTCTTCACACATCTGGAGACATCATCAGTATCCTCGACATCCAGGCTTTCATTTTCGTCTGCGTTGTGTAAAACCATACAGCCTGGACTAATGTGTTGCACACACAGCAGACTGGCCTGGAGTCAACCTGTCAGGGTGGGCGTGGCTCCACATGATGTGACCTATCACAGCAGTGGAGGGGCGGACCCTTGAGGGTCCATTTGGTTTCATGTTTACACTCTCAAAGAGTTACATCTGGTTAACCAACTTTCCATATTGAACTTGAAACGGGTTGAAAACCACAGTACCTTTTCACAATCTGGTCAGAGTCAGCCAAAGAGCTGCTGCTGCATTTGGACCCCGGGATGCATGATGCACAGGTAGAAACTACATGGTACCTTTAATGTAGGGTTATAGTATAAACTACATTGTACCTTTAATGTAGGGTTATAGTATAAACTACATGGTACCTTTAATGTAGGGTTATAGTATAAACTACATGCTACCTTTAATGTAGGGTTATAGTATAAACTAAATGGTACCTTTAATGTAGGGTTATAGTATAAACTACATGGTAGCTTTAATGTAGGGTTATAGTATAAACTACATGGTACCTTTAATGTAGGGTTATAGTATAAACTACATTGTACCTTTAATGTAGGGTTATAGTATAAACTACATGCTACCTTTAATGTAGGGTTATAGTATAAACTAAATGGTACCTTTAATGTAGGGTTATAGTATAAACTACAGGGTGTTATATGTACCTTTATAAACTACAGGGTGTTATATGTACCAAACAAAGGGTTATAGTATAAACTACAGGGTGTTATATCTACCTTTAACAAAGGGTTATAGCAGGGGCGGCCAATTATTTTTCCCCAAGGAGTCAAATGAGATACATAAAATATTGTGGAGGGCCAAGACTAAAGTCTGTGTAATGTTAATTTAATTTCAAGATAAAAGTAAGAGTAAGGCCAACCATGTTGACACCAGGGCCCACTATTTATTCAGTATTTGAGCCACGGAGGACCAACATTTGATGACATTTTAGCCCCACAGATTCAAAAACTTTCTTCAAGATTTCTTTTGTTTTTGTCCACAATTCCAGGCTGGATTTGGGAAACAAAACAGGATAACAAAAATCACCATTCTCTTACATTCCCTGATTGAACGTGTAGACTTTGGGCTAATTCAGATGAATATTTTAACTCTTGAGAGCGTAAAAATGAAACCAAATGGACCCGCAAGGGTCCATTTGGTTTCATTTTTACACTCTCAAGAGTTACATCTGGTTAACCAACTTTCCATATTTAACTTGGAACTCTCTCAAGGACCACTGGTGGTCCCCGGGCCGGTCAGAGTGCCCAGGTATGGGTTATAGTATAAACTAGGGTGTTTTTATGTATGTATCCTACAGGGTGTAATATGTACCTTTAACATAAGGGTTCCCCCGTTTATCTTACAGGGTGTTAATTGTACCTTTAACATAAGGGTTCCTACAGGGTGTTAATTGTACCTTTAACATAAGGGTTCCCCTGTTTATCCTACAGGGTGTTATTTGTACCTTTAACATAAGGGTTCCCCTGTTTATCCTACAGGGTGTTATTTGTACCTTTAACATAAGGGTTCCCCTGTTTATCCTACAGGGTGTTATTTGTACCTTTAACATAAGGGTTCCTACAGGGTGTTAATTGTACCTTTAACATAAGGGTTCCCCTGTTTATCCTACAGGGTGTTATTTGTACCTTTAACATAAGGGTTCCCCTGTTTATCCTCGCTGAGTCTCAGAGTGTTCCGTTTCTTGGCGCTCTGTGTGTTTGGGGGCGGAGCCTCCAGCAGGTCGTACAGGAACTCGTTGTAGATCTCGTAGAACGCTACCCAGATGGAGAACTGGACCCCAGAGTCCAGATCACTGCTGCCTCCACTCTGGGTCAGGAGGTCTGAGTCCAGACACACACTGTCACACTCTGGAGAAAGACACATAATGTCGATAAAGTCCATTTGGTTCACATCTGTACACTCTCAGGAAAACATTGGAAATGTCTCGCTTTTTGGGTTAGGGTTAGCCTAACCCAGGCAGCAACAGCGAGACCTCCCGAGAGCTCAGTTCTCTGACCCCTCAATGACGCAGCATTCGGCTGGTCCGAGTATTATTTTGGCCCAGCCTTCATGTATCAGAGGGGAGCGCCATGCGCCAGCCGTCAAGTACTTGAACCATTTAGCAGTATGGAATAACAGTTATAGACAAGGGATGAATTAAAGGCAATGGCAAGACCAACACGGATTGGATGAAAGCTAAAAACATCCAAACCACACCTATGCATAATGTAGGAAGTTTTTTTATGGGAAATAGGATGGTAATGAAAATACCGGTAGCTACTTTAGCGTGACTGGGAACGCCTCTTCCCTAATGCTAGATGCTCTAATTGCGTCTAAAGGGAGATGAGACGAAAATCAGCCCTTTAGTGTTTACTGTTTAGTCTGTAGTTACTGAACATTAACTACTTTCAAAATGTGTGACCTGGAGACTCAACTACTCTGCTTTAAACACACAACATCAAAGTGATTAAAGACTTAAAACTCTCTGTCTGTCTGTCTGTCTGTCTGTCTGTCTGTCTGTCTGTCTGTCTGTCTGTCTAGAGCCATGCAATTTTGAGAAAATGGCTAGCCAGCCTTTGATTAATGATCAGGTTCCACCAATACCAGTCTATAACGACCCAATGAAACCAGTTCAGTGTTCAGTTCACTTCAGATGTGGATAAACCAGTTCTGGGGGTGACTCATCACCCAGCAGGGTGTGAGATGTGAACGAGGAGTCGAGTGTGGGCAACGTAAGATGAATGAACATCTTTAAGTGTGTGTGTGTGTGTGTGTGTGCGTGTGCGTGCGCGCACGTGTGTGTAGGGGTGGGGCAGACCCAGCCCAAGGAACGTGTATTTGCTCTGCAAGAACTTTGTCCTGTGTCCAATATTACATTCTGACTCCACAGTGTAAAGGTATAATATTTACCCTCCAGTTGGGTAGCAATGTGACTGGTGTAGGTGTAATAAAGGTACAACCCCAAATCCGTTGAAATTGGGACGTTGTGTAAAATGTAAATAAAAACAGAATGCATTGATTTGCAAATCGTTTTCAACCTCTATTCAGTTGAATACAACACAAAGACAATATAATTAATGTTCAAACTGATAAACTTTATTGTTTTTTGAAATTATACAATCTTTTGTAAATTGATCCCTGCAACACGTACCAAAAAAGTTGGGACGGGGGCAACAAAAGATTGGGAAAGGTCATGAATGTACAAATAACGCCTGTTTGGAACATTCCACAGGTAAACAGGTTAATTTTAAACAGTTTAATATCGTTATTGAGTATAACAAGACCATCCCAGTCGCTCACAATCAAAGATGGGGCGAGGTTCACCACTTTGTGAACAATTCTGTGAGAAAATCATCCAACGGTTTAAAAACAATGTTTCTCAACATTCAATTGCAAGGAATTTGGTGATTTCATCATCTACAGTCCATAATATAATCAAAACATTCAAAGAATCTGAAGAACTTGCTATACTAAAGCGACAAGGCCGAAAACCAACACCAAACACTTGTGACCTTTGATCCCTCAGGTGGCTCTGCATTAAAAACTGACATCATTGTGTAAGGGATATTATTGTGTGGACTCAGGAACACTCAGAAAACCATTGTCAGTTTACATAATTTGTCGCTACACCTGCAATTGCAAGTTAAAAATCTACCATCGAAAAGCAAAGCCATACATCAGAAAGGTTGGTTTGAAAAACAACCAGAAATGCCTTCTCTGGGTCCACTATCATTAGAAATGTGGACTCATCAGACCACAGCCCACTTTTCCACTTTGTGTATAACCATTTTAAATGATATTGTACCCAGAGAAGGCATTTCTGATTGTTTTTCTAGTTGTTTTTTCAAACCAACCTTTCTGATGTATGGCTTTGCTTTGCATGGTAGAGTTTTAACTTGCAATCGCAGGTGTAGCGTCAAATTCTGTAAACTGACAATGGTTTTCTGAGTGTTCCTGAGTCCTCACAGTAATATCATTTACACAATGATGTCAGTTTTTAATGCAGAGCCACCTGAGGGATCAAAGGTCACAAGTGCTAGATGTTGGTTTTCGGCCTTGATGCTTTAGTATAGCAAGTTCTTCAGATTATTTGAATGTTTTGATTATATTATGGACTGTAGATGATGAAATCACCAAATTCCTTGCAATTGAATGTTGAGAAACATTGTTTTTAAATCGTTAGATGATTTTCTCACAGAATTGTTCACAAAGTGGTGAACCTCGCCCCATCTTTGATTGTGAGCGACTGGGATGGTCCCGTTATACTCAATAACAATATTAAACTGTTTAAAATTAACCTGTTTACCTGTGGAATGTTCCAAACAGGCGTTATTTGTGCATTCATGACCTTTCCCCAGGGGTAGACATTAAGGGAAATTTGCCACTGGCCCTTCGGGCCACTGGCTTTTAAGAATCACTGGCCCCACAACTGTAACCACTGGCCCAGGTAATCGATCCCCATAGTCTGCAAAAAAGACCACCATTTATTAATGCATTAAATGCATTCAAGTTAACAGCACTCTTTTCATGGGGTTAAAACCAGTAGACCGTTCAGCAAGCTGACCCATATACAATGCAGAATGCCTAAAATATTTTCTGTGCAAAATATAAATACATTTGTACAAAATATAAATAAAACTTAAACAATTACAAAACAACACCAACATATTGTGAAATAAAAATAATAATACAAAATGTATATCAGGGGTGCCCAACCAGGGGTCGACATTATAATTGGCCCGATGGCCCGAAACAGGTTTGAAAACACGTGCGGACCACCAGATGGCGCCCTATACTGGCCCGATGGGGCCAGTGGTAAATGCCCTCGTTGGCACATTTGTTGTACAAACCGTTGCTGTATTAGTCTTTGATCTTGGGTCAAAAAAGGTTGGGCACCCCTGATATACATATTGTATTATTATTTTTATTTCACAATATGTTGGTGTTGTTTTGTAATTGTTTAAGTTTTATTTATATTTTCTTTATTAGCACAAAAAATATTTTAGGCATTCTGCATTGTATATGGGTCAGCTTGCTGAACGGTCTACTGGTTTTGACCCCCATGAAAAGAGTGCTGTTAACTTGAATGCATTTAATGCATTAATAAATGGTGGTCTTTTTTGCAGACTATGGGGATCGATTACCTGGGCCAGTGGTTACAGTTGTGGGGCCAGTGATTCTTAAAAGCCAGTGGCCCGAAGGACCAGTGACAAATTTCCCTTAATGTCTACCCCTGCCAACCTTTTTTGACCCAAGATCAAAGACTAATACAGGTTGTCATGGCGACCATACACCAAGGGTTTGTACAGCAAAGGTGCGGGCGCACCAACGGTTTATACAACAAATGTGCAGGCGCCAACGAGGGCATTTTACCACTGGCCCCATCGGGCCAGTATAGGGCGCCATCTGGTGGTCCGCACGTGTTTTCAAACCTGTTTCGGGCCATCGGGCCAATTATAATGTCGACCCCTGCCTTTCCCAGTCTTTTGTTGCCTCCGTCCCAACTTTTTTGGTACGTGTTGCAGGGATCAATTTACAAAAGATTGTATAATTTCAAAAAACAATAAAGTTTATCAGTTTGAACATTAAATATACTGTCTTTGTAGTGTATTAAACTCAATATAGGTTGAAAACGATTTGCAAATCAATGCATTCTGTTTTTATTGACATTTTTCACAACGTCCCAATTTCAACGGATTTGGGGTTGTATAATATTTACCTTCCAGTTGGGTAGCAATGTGACTGGTGTAAGTGTAAAGGTATAATATTTACCTTCCAGTTGGGTAGCAATGTGACTGGTGTAAGTGTAAAGGTATAATATTTACCTTCCAGTTGGGTAGCAATGTGACTGGTGTAAGTAGACATCCCAGCTACACCACTGTCCCACGTACTGGTCCCTCCGTAACGAGAGTTCTGGCTCACATCCTGGGACAACACAGACACCACAGACAGAACACACAGACACCACAGACAGAACACACAGACACCACAGACAGAACACACAGACACCACAGACAGAACACACAGACACCACAGACAGAACACACAGACACCACAGACAGAACACACAGACACCACAGACAGAACACACAGACACCACAGACAGAACACACAGACACCACAGACAGAACACACAGACAACACAGGGATTAGTTAAATGTCTCCACCAATGTGTTTCTAATAAAGTTCTGTAAAATGTTGAAACTAAACTCCTGTGGGAAACCTCATAAAGGAAATCTATAGAAGACACCTATAGCATGTTATATGTCCAACTAGGGGGTTTCATCATGCTGAATCCATTCCAAGCATTAGTTTATCTCAGAAAACAACGCCTTGAGCTAAAACAGACATACAGTACAGACAGTACTGTCTATGTGTTTGCTCAGCACATTTGGACGGGTGCTATGACTGTTTTCAGCCCAATGATTGAGTTTTATTCCTGCATCTTAGTAGTCTGATTGTCTGGAAGATTGAAATTGTATTTGAATGCTAGTTTGACTACTTTGACAAACATTATTTAATCTTAAAACAATGAATAAACCAAAAATAGGACAAGTTGAAGCTTGCATGTGGCCGTTTTGGGTGCATGGCATCCTGCTTCCATAGAAGACATGCTGACTTCCATAGATGGAACCCAAAAGGCAGTCAGAGAACTTTAATCCAAGGCAGATACCAAAGTTAGCCTCTGTTATGTTATGTTGTGGTATGTTCTGGTGGTATGTTCTGGTGTTATGTTCTGGTATGTTCTCATCTCACCTGCTTCAGCAGAGCGTCTGTTGTGTTCTGGTATGTTCTGGTGTTATGTTCTGGTGTGTTCTGGTGTGTTCTGGTGTGTTCTGGTATGTTCTGGTGTGTTCTGGTATGTTCTGGTATGTTCTGGTGTGTTCTCATCTCACCTCCTTCAGCAGAGCGTCTGTTATGTTATGTTCTGGTGTTATGTTCTGGTATGTTCTGGTGTGTTCTGGTATGTTCTGGTGTGTTCTGGTATGTTCTGGTGTGTTCTGGTATGTTCTGGTGTGTTCTGGTATGTTCTGCTGGTATGGTCTCCATCTCACCTCCTTCAGCAGAGCATCTCGTCTGCTCTCCTCCACACGGATCTCCTCAGAGCTGAGCTGTCGTACGTCCTGATGCATGGCAGGCTTCAGGTCCACACCGCTGTACAGACGACCCTGGACCTTCCTGAACACAGAGACCAGAGCTCTGGGCAGCAGACCGGCCTCTTTACCGCTACCTGAGGACCATCAGAGGAGATGAGATGTTAGATAGAGACCAGAGCCCTGGGCAGCAGACCGGCCTCTTTACCGCTACCTGAGGACCATCAGAGAGATGTTAGATAGAGACCAGAGCCCTGGGCAGGAGACCGGCCTCTTTACCGCTACCTGAGGACCATCAGAGAGATGTTAGATAGAGACCAGAGCCCTGGGCAGCAGACCGGCCTCTTTACCGCTACCTGAGGACCACAGCAAGGAGATGAGATGTTAGATAGAGACCAGAGCCCTGGGCAGCAGACCGGCCTCTTTACCGCTACCTGAGGACCATCAGAGAGATGTTAGATAGAGACCAGAGCCCTGGGCAGGAGACCGGCCTCTTTACCGCTACCTGAGGAAGCACCAGAGGAGATGATGGTAGATTTATAGAGCGGTTTTATCCAGGTTCACACACTGATGGGAGCGCTAACACACCAACTCCAGACCCCCCTAGCGCCAAAATTAGTGAAAAACTCCTGGTTGAAAATCTAGTGCTTTTTGCTGGAGATGGGGCAAAATTGCTTGACAAGCGCCAGAGATAAAAACCCCGTTGTTCTCCATTTTTCCTCCCTTGATAGAGTCCGCCTTCCTTCTTAGAAAGGACCATTGGTAACCAAATGGACTAACAGTTTTAACGGCGGCCGACGTCCACCATTTGTCTATGGGAGCCGTCGATTCTGGCGACAGCAGGAGAACGGCCGACGTCGGCCGGAAAGATAAAACATGCTGAGCTTTTTGGCCGGCGTTGCATGTCCGTCGCCCGCCGTCAAAACGTACTGTAACTCACCCTGGATGGTGTAACAGTCAGCTAACTAACTAACTCACCCTGGATGGCGTAACAGTCAGCTAACTAACTAACTCACCCTGGATGGTGTAACAGTCAGCTAACTAACTAACTAACTCACCCTGGATGGTGTAACAGTCAGCTAACTAACTAACTCACCCTGGATGGTGTAGGTCTTCCCAGAGTTTGTAACTCCGTAGGTGTAGAGCAGACGGTTCTGTCCTTGCAGAACGTCTCTGACCATGCTCTTCATGGTGGCTTCATACATCTCCTGCTGGCTGGTCTCTGGAGCAAAGATCTACAGAGAGGAGTGTGATATACTGAGAGAAAGAGAGGGGAGTGATATACTGTCTATAGATCTACAGAGAGGAGTGTGATATACTGTTTATAGATCTACAGAGGAGAGAAAGAGAGAGGAGTGTGATATCCTGCTTAAAGAGAGACATGGTAGTCTCACACAACTCCTGCTGGAAGGAGAGTGATTCATTTAAACGGTACCTTAGTGAAGCTGAAGCTGTAATTTAAACGGTACCTTAGTGAAGCTGAAGCTGTAATTTAAACGGTACCTTAGTGAAGCTGTAATTTAAACGGTGCGGTACCTTAGTGAAGCTGTAATTTAAACGGTGCGGTACCTTAGTGAAGCTGTAATTTAAACGGTACGGTACCTTAGTGAAGCTGTAATTTAAACGGTGCGGTACCTTAGTGAAGCTGTAATTTAAACGGTGCGGTACCTTAGTGAAGCTGTAATTTAAACGGTGCGGTACCTTAGTGAAGCTGTAATTTAAACGGTGCGGTACCTTAGTGAAGCTGTAATTTAAACGGTGCGGTACCTTAGTGAAGCTGTAATTTAAACGGTGCGGTACCTTAGTGAAGCTGTAATTTAAACGGTACGGTACCTTAGTGAAGCTTTAATTTAAACGGTACGGTACCTTAGTGAAGCTGTAATTTAAACGGTGCGGTACCTTAGTGAAGCTGAAGCATTAATTTAAACGGTACGGTACCTTAGTGAAGCTGAAGCTTTAATTTAAACGGTACGGTACCTTAGTGAAGCTGTAATTTAAACGGTGCGGTACCTTAGTGAAGCTGAAGCTGTAATTTAAACGGTACCTTAGTGAAGCTGAAGCTGTAATTTAAACGGTACGGTACCTTAGTGAAGCTGTAATTTAAACGGTACCTTAGTGAAGCTGAAGCTGTAATTTAAACGGTACGGTACCTTAGTGAAGCTGAAGCTGTAATTTAAACGGTGCGGTTACGGTACCTTAGTGAAGCTGAAGCTGTAATTTAAACGGTGCGGTACCTTAGTGAAGCTGAAGCTTTCATTTAAACGGTGCGGTTACGGTACCTTAGTGAAGCTGAAGCATTAATTTAAACGGTACGGTACCTTAGTGAAGCTGAAGCTTTAATTTAAACGGTACGGTACCTTAGTGAAGCTGTAATTTAAACGGTACGGTACCTTAGTGAAGCTGTAATTTAAACGGTACGGTACCTTAGTGAAGCTGAAGCATTAATTTAAACGGTGCGGTACCTTAGTGAAGCTGAAGCTGAAGCTTTCATTTAAACGGTACGGTACCTTTGTGAAGCATTAATTTAAACGGTACCTTAGTGAAGCTGAAGCATTAATTTAAACGGTGCGGTACCTTAGTGAAGCTGAAGCATTAATTTAAACGGTGCGGTACCTTAGTGAAGCTGAAGCATTAATTTAAACGGTGCGGTACCTTAGTGAAGCTGAAGCATTAATTTAAACGGTGCGGTACCTTAGTGAAGCTTTAATTTAAACGGTGTGGTACCTTAGTGAAGCTGAAGCATTAATTTAAACGGTACGGTACCTTAGTGAAGCTGTAATTTAAACGGTACCTTAGTGAAGCTGAAGCATTAATTTAAACGGTGCGGTACCTTAGTGAAGCTGAAGCTTTAATTTAAACGGTGCGGTACCTTAGTGAAGCTGAAGCTGTAATTTAAACGGTGCGGTACCTTAGTGAAGCTGAAGCTTTCATTTAAACGGTGCGGTTACGGTACCTTAGTGAAGCTGAAGCATTAATTTAAACGGTACGGTACCTTAGTGAAGCTGAAGCATTAATTTAAACGGTACGGTACCTTAGTGAAGCTGAAGCTGTAATTTAAACGGTGCGGTACCTTAGTGAAGCTGAAGCATTAATTTAAACGGTGCGGTACCTTAGTGAAGCATTAATTTAAACGGTACGGTACCTTAGTGAAGCTGAAGCATTAATTTAAACGGTACGGTACCTTAGTGAAGCTGAAGCTGTAATTTAAACGGTGCGGTACCTTAGTGAAGCTGTAATTTAAACGGTACCTTAGTGAAGCTGAAGCATTAATTTAAACGGTGCGGTACCTTAGTGAAGCTGTAATTTAAACGGTGCGGTACCTTAGTGAAGCTGTAATTTAAACGGTGCGGTACCTTAGTGAAGCTGTAATTTAAACGGTACGGTACCTTAGTGAAGCTGAAGCATTAATTTAAACGGTGCGGTACCTTAGTGAAGCTGTAATTTAAACGGTACGGTACCTTAGTGAAGCTGTAATTTAAACGGTGCGGTACCTTAGTGAAGCTGTAATTTAAACGGTGCGGTACCTTAGTGAAGCTGTAATTTAAACGGTGTGGTACCTTAGTGAAGCTGTAATTTAAACGGTACGGTACCTTAGTGAAGCTGAAGCTTTAATTTAAACGGTACCTTAGTGAAGCTGTAATTTAAACGGTGCGGTACCTTAGTGAAGCTGAAGCATTAATTTAAACGGTACCTTAGTGAAGCTGAAGCATTAATTTAAACGGTGCGGTACCTTAGTGAAGCTGAAGCATTAATTTAAACGGTACGGTACCTTAGTGAAGCTGTAATTTAAACGGTACGGTACCTTAGTGAAGCTGAAGCATTAATTTAAACGGTACGGTACCTTAGTGAAGCTGAAGCATTAATTTAAACGGTACGGTACCTTAGTGAAGCTGAAGCATTAATTTAAACGGTACGGTACCTTAGTGAAGCTGAAGCGGTGGATGCTCTGGACAATGCCTCTCTCTGCATTCTTCATGTTCTGAGAGTCTTTAGGAGCTTTGAGGAGCAGAGACTCATTGTCCTGGATGTTAACACAGCGCTGGGAGAGGAACAGAGAGAGAGAGAGAGAGAGGACACAACGTTAGCATGAGGAGCAAAGTCTCATTGTCCTGGATGTTGATACAGCACTGGGGGGGGGGAGAGGACACAACGTTAGCATGAGGAGCAGAGAGAGGACACAACGTTAGCATGAGGAGCAGAGTCTCATTGTCCTGGATGTTAACACAGCGCTGGGGGGGGAAGAGAGAGAGAGGACACAACGTTAGCATGAGGAGCAGAGTCTCATTGTCCTGGATGCTGACACAGCGCTGGGAGAGGAACAGAGAGAGAGAGAGAGGACACAACGTTAGCATGAGGAGCAGAGTCTCATTGTCCTGGATGCTGACACAGCACTGGGGGGGGGGAGAGAGGAGGACACAACGTTAGCATGAGGAGCAGAGTCTCATTGTCCTGGATGCTGACACAGCGCTGGGAGAGGAACAGAGAGAGAGAGAGAGAGAGAGAGAGAGAGGACACAACGTTAGCATGAGGAGCAGAGTCTCATTGTCCTGGATGTTGACACAGCGCTGGGAGAGGAACAGAGAGAGAGAGAGAGAGAGAGAGAGAGAGGACACAACGTTAGCATGAGGAGCAGAGTCTCATTGTCCTGGATGCTGACACAGCGCTGGGAGAGGAACAGAGAGAGAGAGAGAGAGAGAGAGAGAGAGGACACAACGTTAGCATGAGGAGCAGAGTCTCATTGTCCTGGATGTTAACACAGTGCTGAGAGAGGAACAGAGAGAGAGAAGAGGAGCGCAGAGAGAGAGAGAGAGAGGACACAACGTTAGCATGAGGAGCAGAGTCTCATTGTCCTGGATGCTGACACAGCGCTGGGAGAGGAACAGAGAGAGAGAGAGAGAGGACACAACGTTAGCATGAGGAGCAGAGTCTCATTGTCCTGGATGCTGACACAGCGCTGGGAGAGGAACAGAGAGAGAGAGAGAGGAGGACACAACGTTAGCATGAGGAGCAGAGTCTCATTGTCCTGGATGTTGACACAGCGCTGGGAGAGGAACAGAGAGAGAGAGAGGACACAACGTTAGCATGAGGAGCAGAGTCTCATTGTCCTGGATGTTGACACAGCGCTGGGAGAGGAACAGAGAGAGAGAGAGGACACAACGTTAGCATGAGGAGCAGAGTCTCATTGTCCTGGATGCTGACACAGCGCTGGGAGAGGAACAGAGAGAGAGAGAGAGGACACAACGTTAGCATGAGGAGCAGAGTCTCATTGTCCTGGATGCTGACACAGCGCTGGGAGAGGAACAGAGAGAGAGAGGAGGAGAGAGAGAGGACACAACGTTAGCATGAGGAGCAGAGTCTCATTGTCCTGGATGCTGACACAGCACTGGGGGGGGGGAGAGAGAGAGAGAGGACACAACGTTAGCATGAGGAGCAGAGTCTCATTGTCCTGGATGTTGACACAGCGCTGGGAGAGGAACAGAGAGAGAGAGAGAGAGAGAGAGAGGACACAGCGTTAGCATGATGTTAACACCAGCAGCTGGGACATGTTGGACATGTGGGACATGTTGGACATGTTCAGAGAACATCTGTCTCACCTCCTCTCCTTCTCTGTCCTTCTCTCTGTCAGACAGAGGTCTGATCCTGAGGAACACCTTCACCTTCTCAGCAGCATCACTGCTGCCCTGTTTGGTCAGCTCAGGTTTGCACAGAGTTTTCTAAAGATTGGAAAGAAATGAAATAATAATGAATAACATAGAAAAGGGTTAAAGTACAACTACTGTACAAGACTGAGTATAACACCTATAAAGTATAAAGCCTTAATCACTCCAAAGGGTCACCATGCAACTCCTTGGGTCCAAACGGTTTGCACTTTGGAGGGAGTTGCATGGTGATCTTTTGGTGTGATATTATGCTCTAGGCCCTAGAGCATAATATCACACCAAAGGGTCAGCATGCAACTAGCCTCGACACCCAGGCTTTCATTTTCGTTCGCCTTGCGCGAAAACGGAAAGCCTGGACTAACGCGCGTTGGAAAGTGGCCTTGAGGGGGGAGTCAACCTTCCGGGGTGGGCGTGGCTCTAAATGATGTGACGTAGAACAGAGGGAGGAGTCAACCTTCCGGGGTGGGCGTGGCTCTAAATAATGTGACGTAGAACAGCAGTGGACAGGAGGGGGAGGGGCCGGAGATGACGACACGTTAGTGAGATCAAATCAGAGCGCAGCACTTCCGCCGTGTGGATCCCACGACACCCCCGCCCCCCAAGGCCAAAATCATTGAGGGCTAGACCAGGCTAGCATGCAACTAATGCAAATCATGATTTGCATTAATGCAACTAATGCAAATCAAGGTTTTATTTTTAGGTAAAATGGTGAAGCCCTAGACCTAGAGTCTAGGGCTTCACCATTTTACCTAAAAATAAAACCTTGTTTTTTTTCCTCTGAAACCTCAATTTCGGTTTTTGAATTTTTGGGGGTAAAACTACACATCTTGGACTACCTTTTCTTAAAGTAAACTGCAGAACACCTTGCATTTTTCTCATTTAAGAAAGGTGAAACAATTTTCATTTTTTTTTTACATTGTCCAAATTCTAAAACCTGGATTTCGATTTGATTTCGATCGATTGTAAAGGCCCATTACGCTCCCTTGAATTCCATGCGTTACATGCGCTAAAATAACAGACTGACTTATACCAGAGGGATCGCAAATAGGATGATTGACTGTCACACAAATAATTGCAATGATTATTTAATTGTGTGTGTAATCATAACATAATGAATGAAGACTACATTTTGTTGACCTGGAATATACTAATGATTGCTGACATTCATTACTATTCTGCTTAAAAACCTGATCTACAGGTCACAAAGTGATGCGTTGCATGCATTGCTTAATAATAATTACGGCATAATAACCACCAGCTATTTTTACTGAACTCCTTCAGAGCTAATGCTGTTGAGTAGAGTAGTAAAACTGGTCCCTCATATCAGCCCAGCTCTAAACAGAACTCCTCACCGACTCTTTCCCTGCACAGATGATAGAGAAGTCTGGTACGGGGGGCATCCGGGGACGAGACGGAGCACCGAACTCTGCCGCTGTGGACTCGAACACGTTCATGGGCTCCTCCTCATCGTAGTGGTAGGGGGGAGAGGTCACCAACATGGACATGATGATGTCTGTAGAGAGAGATTTAATACTGTTAGTGATAATATAACAACATGGACCTCCTCATCGTAGTGGTAGGGGGGAGATGTCACCAGCATGGACATGATGATGTCTATCTGTCTGTAGAGAGAGATTTAATACTGTTAGTGATAATATAACTACATCCTCCTCATCGTAGTGGTAGGGGGGAGAGGTCACCAACATGGACATGATGATGTCTGTCTGTCTGTAGAGAGATTTTAATACTGTTAGTGATAATATAACAACATGGACATGATGATGTCTGTCTGTAGAGAGATTTAATACTGTTAGTGATAATATAACTACATCCTCCTCATCGTAGTGGTAGGGGGGAGAGGTCACCAACATGGACATGATGATGTCTGTAGAGAGAGATTTAACACTGTTAGTTATAATTATAAATATAACAACACTTTTAACTCTTTGACAGATCAGCAGAAAAGCTAGGCTCGCTCCCATTAGGCTCAATATTAACACAATAATTTATAGAAAATCCTCTGTTGTGAATTTGTACAAATGAATGATATCCAAAGACAGTTTAAGGTGTCTACTTTAAGGGAAAAAATAAAATGAGTTGATCAAGTGTTTTGGCTTTTTTTAATACATTTGGCAAAACAGGCTGTATTTTCACATTTCACTGTTTCCAGGGCTCATTCAGAGATAAATGCATTTAAAGTTTTATCATTTATCATTTATCAATGATAGTTGTAAAGTGTGTGAGGTGTTTTCTGGGTTTTGTAGTGCAATCACCACTCAAAGGACTTCATCAGGTGGTGTGCAGTGAGTTAATGAGCTTGTTAATAAAACAAAACCCAAAACGACTTTTGGAGTGATGAACAGACAACAGAATAATCAATCACTCCAAAAGTCGTGGTAAAACAGTTAAGGAGTTAGAAAACGAGCTCGGATCGTGACAAATCATGACAACACACACAATGTTTTGGCTTTTGGGACAATCAAATTTCTAATGAGAAAAACAAAACAAGTGTTTTACTTCTTGCTAATTAGATATTGCATGATTGATAATATTATGTGTTTTGTCATGATTTGTTGAGAGCAGAGTTGGTTTTGTCTGCGGCGTAATCGTCTTTATAGAGATCATTTTAGAAAAGTGTTAATAGAAGGTAAACCAGTGTTTAAATTCCAACCTCCAACTAGATCAGAGTACAAACTAGTGCACACAAGTAGGCCATGGCCTACCCGTGTGTGAGCAGAGTGAACTAATACTCATGTCATGACAGCTATAAAGGTCACTGTTTTACTTACATTACCATTACATACCACCTAAACCAGCCAATCAGAGTACAGCGAGGGACAACCAACCGACGGCGCACCGCCGAACTAAACACTGCTACCCGCTCACTAAACTGGCACCCGCTCCTCTCACGCAAGTGTCACTACAAATGTACTCAGTAGAGTGGTAACAACTTGCACATGGCCCACAAGTAGGCCATGGCCTAGCATTACGTCATCAGCTAAACCAGCCAATGGGAGTACTTTACAACTACAGTAGTACCGACAGTCGATGACCACAAACCGATCACTGTACTTGTTTACTTGCTCTCACTCTGCATTGACTGTCTACAGTGGATGTTTATGAAAGCAGAGCTTTACAGAGTGAAAGAGGTTGTGATGTTAGTGTCTGTGTTTAACACCAGCAGATCACAGATGCATACTGAATGACTATGGAGTCAATGGAGGCTAGTGGAACTATAGATTCATCACATGATTTAAAAGCTGGACCTGTCAGACTAATTACAACTCCTATAAGAGACAGAACATAAGAGACAGTCCCAGCTCCTCACTCAGGCCAGATTCAGCACAAACACACAGGGTGAATCTGTTCTACTGCTAATAACAGTCCTGTATCCTAGCAACAGAGTCATCAAAGACACAAAGTGTGACTTCATTCCTTATGCCATACGCTGCAATGGAAACAAGGACCCAGAACTATTAGCTATATGCTTTATGTGACTGTTGTCACTGTATAATCATATAACAGTACAGTACTATTTGCAAACTGTTGATAAAGTATTCAGACCATGAAATAAAGAATAAAGATGTCCCAGTAGCTTGAAGTGAGGCAGTGTGTTATTAGGCGCACGTGCACACGCGCACACACACACAGGTACAGTCAGCATGTGAACCTTATCAAGTCCAACAGCATTCCTCTAGCACATTGTTGGAACACTTCCAACATTTAAAAAGGGGAATTCCACCCATTTTCAACATTTTTTTTGTGGTGTATTTTTCCACAAATTAAACCAGACAACGGTGAAAAATGGATGATGAATGGAAAAAGCAAAGATGAAGATTGGTCTTCTCCTAGCATTTATTGAAGTTTGAAGATGGATTCCCCGTGGACCAAGGCCCCCGGAGACCTGTGTGGTCAGTTGCCCAAAGACACACTGATTCGAATGCCCAAAGTACAGTAAATATACGTTTTCTAACAGAGGTGAATTAACATAGAAAGGTGGAGTCAGAAACACAGACATTTGATACAGAGAGACAGACATTGATCAATTATGGCTAGCATTTGCTTGGACTCTGTGGCTTCTGCAGAGCAATAGTCAGTGTTCACCTGGGCTGGCTTCAAAAGCACTGAAAACAATAGTATGGTAATGTAATGCATACCCCCACTGGAGTTGCATACAGAATGTCTCCTGACTTTAAAAGAAGTCTGCGTCTGTGTGTTGATTCAAATGTGACCTGTGTTTTGACATTGCAGGATAATATACAATATGGGGATAATATGGAATCTCTATACTTATCATTTTCTGAGAGCGTACAAAAGGAACCCTTCATTTGGTTCCATTTGTATGCTCTCAGGAAAAAGAAGCGCCTAAAGAAATCCATTGTTACTGATCCAATCCGTGTTAATGATTTTCTTCAGACCTCCATTTCCTCCAAACTTTGTATCATGTCCACACAACACCTCAAAGGTACATCAATGACACAGTAAAATGTTGAACATGGGTGGACTTCCATTTAAACTGAAATGTTGTACTAGTTGACTCCACTGTGTACTATATACAGCTCTATGAAGAATTTAGACCAAAACCTACATACAAATCAGCTCCATTTTTAAGCAAGTAGGAATGTTTAAAAAGAAATCTCAACATTAACATGGTGAAACACAACCTATACATGTCATCAAGTTGTGTTTCACCATGTTAATGTTTTTTCTTCAGACCTCCATTTCTAGGAAACACAGAATATAAGAGGTATAACAAATGGTTGGAATTGGCCTTTAACGGTGTTGTCCATTCAGTTATCATCACTCTCATGTTGAGTTGTACATGGAATATACAGTAATGATATTACAAACTGTTAAATTAAATATAAATCTATCAATGAATATAACCACCCATTTCAAATATATGAATGAAAACACAATCTATCTAAGCAGCACACTACTGTTTTAATGTTAGTTTGTTTATATTACTTTAACTCGGTGGTTTTCAACCAGTGGTCCTTGAGTTCCAGGTGGTCCCCAGGCTAAATGATGTAAAGTTGGTTATCCAGATGTAACTCTTTGATAGTGTAAACATGAAAGAGTTAAAATATTCATCATGTGAATTATCCCAAGTCTAGACAACTAGAGAATGTAGAAGATTAATGGTCATTTTGATCTGTATGTTGGACTGTTTGGTTTCCCCAAATCCAGCCTGGAATTGTGGACAAAAGCAAAATAAATGGTCCGTGGCTCAAATGCTGAATAAATAGTGGTCCCTGCATGGGATCAAAAAGGTTGAAAACCACTGCTTTAAAAACACAACATGTTCTGTTGTCTGTTGAACTGAAGTCGGGTGGAAGCTCATGCACGCACTCACACTTTGGAACACAAGGCAAAAGGTCTCTCTAACTGAACTAAAGGCGATTCGTGTTTTTGGACTTTGATTTCCTCGACCGAAAACGAAGAGTAGGCCTAAATATCGTTTACAACCCGGTCAGACTAAATGCACAGAGAGGAGTTAACGGATCCATAGTCTCTGCTAGAACAGAGAGTTGTTGTGAAATCAGGTGGAATGAGCGTTACGTTTCTGACTCATACTTAACTCTTACCTTTCACAGATTCAACATATGAGACCTCCAACATGGAGTTCCATCTGTCTGGTCACTATTCGCTCAGACATTACGACCCGCAGAGCTTTATTTTACATTAAAACAGAGCTTTATTTTACATTACAACAGAGCTGTAGTTACATTAAAGCATGGTCTCGGAACATCCTCGTCTACGCTAATAGCGCAGCTGGCCGCGCAACTCTGTTCGGGTAAACGGGGAGGTTGCGAGACTAGCGGATCAAAACAGCCGTGTTTTATTGTAAACTACGGCCGTGCGGAGTGTAGTATCTTGGCGTGTAGTGACAGGACAAGTGGAACTCCGTTTTAGGGCCATTAGATGGTGCATTTATACAAGCTAAGAGTTAGTTTTTTGGGGGGGGCAGAAACGATCATTAGCCAACAAGCAAAACAACACACGGAAATAAAACATCACAACTCACCTCAGAGCCTCAGGCTGATGGAAGGACAGGACCGTTAAAATACAATGAAATGACGACGTTAGAACAGGATCCTCACAAACAACACTGGATAAAGGAACTGATCTAAACTACCACTGTCTATTAAACTACCAAACTACCTAAATGATCTCCTCTAACTACAGACTGTACTGTTACTACACATCTATAACTGCTACTAGCATGGATTCAAACACAACAACTCCTCCACTGTCTGCTCCTTCTTGCTTTTCGAATATCGCGGTTCCTGCTCTGATTGGCCACGGCGCCGGTGACTGCGCTCTGATTGGCCACGGCGCCGGTGACGCGTTCACGTGGGGCCGGGGCCGTCCTTCCCATTGGCCACGCTCCCGCAGCCCGTGGTGCGCATCTGTCCTCCCATTGGCTGTCTGTCGGCGGTGTGAATCGTGACTCCACACGTTAAACCTAAACCAGAGCCATGCAGACTCCAGAATTGCGACATTGAGGGGGTCAGAAACTGAGCGTTAGCCAGCCTGCCTGCAGTTGTTGTTCATGTAGGCTCGAGGATCGTTTGCCTACATTCATGCAGCCTGAATGGGGACAAACTGGAGTTGGGAAATACATTGTTTTCAACGAGGCTTCCATAAACGAGGGCGACGACTAGAGCCTCCATTGGACTGACCCCATGAAGTGAACGGAGTTTGCGCAAGTTGCGCAACTCCGTCAACTCTGTTGTCCGTTAAACAACAACGACCTGGACTTTAGTTCCACCCTGAATGAACTCTGTAGAAGTCAAGGTTACAAGTCAAGTAGCTACACATATAGTTATTTCTTTCATTCATTTTCTTTCTTTCATTCATTTTCTTTCTTTCTTTCTTTCTTAAATAGTATAATGCAGTCTAATCTCTCAGAGTTATATACAGACACACTGGTTAAATGGTACAGTTTCACCCTGTGGACCCCCTCACAGACACACTGGTTAAATGGAACAGTTTCACCCTGTGGACCCCCTCCCAGACACACTGGTTAAATGGAACAGTTTCACCCTGTGGACCCCCTCCCAGACACACTGGTTAAATGGTACAGTTTCACCCTGTGGACCCCCCTCCCAGACACACTGGTTAAATAGTAGGCCTATAGTTTCAACCAGTGGACCCCCCCCCCCAACCCCCAGACACACTGGTTAAATGGTACAGTTTCAACCAGTGGACCCCCCCAACCCCCAGACACACTGGTTGAATGGAACAGTTTCTGTCCATTGTACTAGCAGGATGATTTGGCTGTAAAAAGTAGGGATTAGAGTAACTGGCTTCAACTGACCCCATTGTTAATGCAGGAACCAGAAGTGTGTGTGTATGTGTATGTGTGTGTGTGTGTGTGTGTGTGTGTGTGTGTGTGTGTGTGTGTGTGTGTGTGTGGTGGTGGTGGTGGTGGTGGTGGTGGGGAGGGGGGGGGGGGGGGGGGCGTTGTAGCCAATAGCCATTAGCCAATAAAAATGGTTATTTATTCATTATTTTTTTACAGACCAATTTGATTTGGAAAAGAACTGCAGTGATTTACATTTTACTGTGCATTTTGGTGGCAGCAATTTTAGTGGTCCACAAGATTCGATATATGGTTTGCTACAACACCAAGGTACCCTAATTAAATGCTTCCTTAATCAATACCAAGTCCACTCTCACAACCACAACACTCCCACAAGTTCAACTAACCATGTGCAACCCAGATTTGGTACAAACAAGAGTCTTTGTTCCTTGTTTCTTTTCCTCTGTAATTTCCTGTGCTTATTGAATTTAGTGAGCAAAACCATACCTAAATTAAAGTAACAGAACCTATATGCTAATCCTGCATATTTAAGACTTGTAATTAGGGGTGGGACTCGATTAATTTTTTTGATCTAATTAATTTGAAGCCTTGTAATTAATTAATCTCAATTAATTGCATACCAATAATTGACCCAAGACACATTTTTTGTCAATTAAAACAGGCTGGTATAGCGTGTGAAAGTTTTTCTAAATCACTGTGTCGACAATGCAAGTTGGTTAACTAGATCAAAAGTTGGTTAACCAGGTGTAACTCTTTGAGAGTGTAAACATGAAACCAAATGGTTTCATGTTTACACTCTCAAGAGTTAAAATATTCACCATCTGAATTAGTCCAATTCTACACAACTACAGAATGTAGAAGATTAATGGTCATTTTGATCTGTATGTTGGACTGTGACTTTGTTTCTGAAATCCCGCCTGGAATTGTGGACAAAAGCAAAAGAAATCTTTAGTTTTGGGGTCTGTGTGGCGATTAAAATGAGTTAATTTTGTTAATCGCGTTATTGTTTCTGTGATTAATTAATCTCAATTAATCAGTTAAAGTCCCAGCCCTACTTGTAATAGAATAAATTATCGTCTTTGTGTCAGTAATGTTTCATTTGTTTCACCATAATATAATAACAATTTAATATAGGTTATGGTTTTGCACACGCTAGTCATAAATAGGGCTGGGCGAAATAATCAATATGCCAATATATCGCAATTCATAATGCCATGATATCAATATCGAATCACCAGGTTCAATATTGATTTTTTTATAATATTTAGGTATTCCTATTCATTAATTTGTTCATGTCAGAAAGACATGTAAGGTCAGGTGTATATGATTGAACTTTTTGTTGTTTTTTTTCTGAGGGTGTACAAATGGAACCAAAGGGACCCGATCAGGGTCCATATGGTTCCATTTGTACGCTAGGCTGAACAGAGACTGCTATTGGCTAAGACTGCTATTGGCTATTGGTCAATGTGACCAATAGCCAATAGCAGTCTCTGTTCAGCCTAGCATTGTAGTCAACAGGGAGTGTCGCTACTCTCTGCTATTCCAGATACTCTAGTCGAATGGTAATGTCTGAAACCTGTCCAATCGCAGCTCTGCTGTCCCTCCGCGTGACGTGTAGATCAGTGACATCAGTGTGTGTATATATAAACTGGGCTGAGCGTTCACTCAGTAATCATAGTATCTTTGGGAGCTGATCCAGATGATGATCCTCATTCAGCTGATGTTGGCCATCGGGGTGGGGGTCCTGACGGCCACCTACTGCCTGTGGAAGAAGGTGGAACAGCAGATCTGTCTCCTCCAGGAGAAGATAGAGCTGGTGGAGGCCACAGTGTCTGGAGCCGTCCAGAACGTCCAGACCATGGTGTCAGAGAGGCGCGGTGGAGGTGGTGGTGGAGGTTACTACGACGGTGTGCACCGTGAGATGTCCCATCGGGACAGCAGCCTGCTGCGTGACGGTGTGGTTGGGGAGAGCTGCAGGCCGGCCTCGCAGCCCGTCCCTCTGTACAGAGGAGAGTCTCCCATCCGGACCACGCCCTCCTGCCGCTCGTCCCCCGGCATCGACGTCATCGCAGGGAGAGATCCTCTGGCTAGCCTGCGGAGGTCTCGAAGCCGCCTGCACGTCCGCCGCGAGGAGGAGGCCCCGCTGGGCTCCGCCTAGAGCCGCTAAGGCCCCGCTGGGCTCCGCGTAGAGCCGCTAAGGCCCCGCTGGGCTCCGCGTAGAGCCGCTAAGGCGCGTGTAGTTCCACGTAGAGCCACCGAGTGGCGTGTAGCGCCGTGTAGCTCCACGTAGAGCCGCCTAGCGCCACCTAGCGCCGTGTAGTGGCACGTAGAGCCGTGTAGTTCCGCGTAGAACCACTGAGTGGTGTGTAGCTCCACGTAGAGCCACCTAGCACGGTGTAGCGACACGTAGAGCTGCGTAGCGCCACCTAGCGCCACCTAGCAAAGCCGCGCAGCGGGTGTCATCCCGTGCATGAAGAGACTCGCTTTGAGACATGGATACACACCACTAGGCTTTAGCTTAGCGTCTTTTATCTAGCGTCTTTTATTTAGCCTACGGCATTGCGTTTTTTTAGTATCGCTCCACGCGTCCTAAACTCTTCTCCCTTCTTCTGGTCCCCAAAACGATGGAATGAACTTCCCATTGCAGTCAGGGCTGCAGATTCACTCCAAATCGTCCACCGCAGTCTGAAAACACACCTCTCAGCCCATAGCACCTGCAGTAGTACTTGACCTTACAGCTGTATGCAAATTCTCAAATGTAGCTTAAATTAGTATTTTATGTAGATCTAGATAGCAGTGTATGTACACTTTCATGTAAACACAGCACTCGATAGCTAAGTTATATGCACAAACTTGCGCGCTGTGCAGAAGTAGGCCATAGATTGCGTGAGCAGAGCATGCTAATACTCAGGATATTAGCTATAAAGGTCAATGGGAGTACTCCGAGAAGCCGACCGCCAAACACAGATCGCCTTACTTGTGCCCGCTGTGTTCACACAAGTAATTATATAGATTCTTTACTCTTAGCTTATGTACGATTCGAATTAAATAATCAGTATGATGTATCGCCTGTATGCTTTATCTTTTGTTAATTAATTCATGTAAGTGGCTCTGATTTAAGAACATCTGCTAAATGTTTGGATTGTAAATTGTTGGAGCTAGTCTATAAAGAGAGGCTGTTTTGGTCTTTTTTGCATGCCCTGCGTGTGCACATTTCCTGCAAGTATACAGATACTTACAGTAATAGCCTTTTCTATTTTAGTTCTATTCTATTATTTCACTCAATTTCACAATAATATTATAATGGATGTATAATTGATCATGCCCAAGTTTCACTGTCATAATGTTGTAGGCTATACCAGGAACCACTATACAAAAATTAACAAGAGTTGTGCCCCTACGGGGCACAGGTCTCCACCGTCCGGGCTCAGGTTTGAAAGGTATGAGATTTATGACGTCATCATGACGTCATCGTATGCACGGACATGATGGCGGACAGACACGCGCGGAAGGACGGGGTACGATTTATAGTCACCGGAACGGGACATTGTTGTCTCGGATGGAGAGGGTATGAGATTTATGACGTCATCATGACTCATCGTATGCACGGACATGATGGCGGACAGACACGCGCGGAAGGACGGGGTACGATTTATAGTCACCACCTTACGGTGGAGACAATAACACAAGCTCATGCATGGACCTTCATTGTTGTATTGATTTGGTTTCTGTTGTGTTTATTGTATCTGTTTGTTTGTGATTGTTTTGCATAGTGGACATCCAGTGGTCAGAAGCATTGCTATGAGTCTCACCAACTGGGACACTTAGAAAGTCCTCCCTGTATTAAATACTAGATATCCAGCTCTACTTGGGCTTAGAATTATTACAATGTTACAAAGGTTCAATGAACAAGTTTTCATTGTAACATTCTAATAGTTAATGCAATTTGATTTGTTGTTGGTTTGTTATTTTGGGGGGACCTTTCATGACACCTTTTTCATGACCCATGAACCAGTTTAACAAGTTTTAGCAGAATGAGACAAAAGACTGAATAAATTTGAAAGGCCAGGTTGACGTTTCCTCATGGTGTCATTATAATGTAATGTACTAGTTTCCCTAATCCCCCCACAACCCCTTGTTGTGTCTCAGTGATCGGTAGTTCTACAGAGATCTGCATGCATGAGCCATTTTTGTGATTTTCTTTTTATCTTTTTGTGATTTTCTTTTTAACTTCTTGTTTAACTGAACCTGGGCCCATGCAGGCCCGTCAGGACATAATGGAGAACCACAAAATCAAACAACTCGCTCCGACGGCTGTGGTTTCTGATTTGAACACATCAGAGTTAAAAGGACCCCGGACTAATAAGATAAACATCACTTAAAACATTATACTTCCAACATATAACTAAAATAAACAAATAAAAACACCAATGGCATCTTATTTCTTTCATAAATAGAGAATATTTCACTCAACAGGAACTGCTCCTGTTGCAAGATTATGAAAGAAATAAAGTATTGAAGGTGTTTTTATCTGCATGTCTTATTTGCCAGGGATCCTTTTAACAGGCACTTTAAGCTGCCACATTTTCAGAACAGCTCCCTTTATCGGACTACAACTGCTACGACGCAATCACCATAGCTGTCAAAAAGCAAACATCCATCTGAACCGGTGACGGGTTACCATGGTGACACGTCTATGCAGCGTGTGTCAAACAGGCGTTGTGGACACTATGTTATAAAGTGTAGCAACGGCTGCTGCGGCATGCAGGTTTATCTGTCCAGCATGTATTCACTTCCTCCGTAGTGGAGATGTCGCCGCCAGATGGCTTAAAGTCCCTGTTAACAGCCTTCACAACCTCACCAGGTAACTAAACGCCTCTGGTCCCCAACATGTCTTCTTCCCACTTCAGCAGCGCGCTGCAGCTGACCGACCTGGACGACTTCATCTCCCCGTCGCAGAGCTGCGTCAAACCCGTCAAACTGCAGCGCAGCAGATCTGCAGCGGCCGTTAGAATCCACCTGGATGAGGAGGACGGAGGTTACTACCAGCTGGACCGGGACGGCAGCGGACAGCGGAGGAGGCTGGAGAAGGCCCGGATCTCTCTGGACGACTGCCTGGCGTGCAGCGGCTGCGTCACGTCGTCAGAGAGCGTCCTGGTGGCTCAGCAGAGTCCAGCAGAGCTGCTGCGGGTGCTCAGAGACAACGATAGCAGACCAGACGGTCAGAAGCTGGTGGTGGCGTCTCTGTCTGCCCAGTCCAGAGCCTCCCTGGCTGCCCACTACGGCCTGAGCAGCAGCGGGGACGCGGGCCGCAGGCTGGCCACCTTCCTCCGCAGCCTGGGAGTCCACCAGGTCTTGGACGCGGACCTGGGCCGGACCCTGAGCCTGCTGGAGAGCCAGAAGGAGTTTGTGCGGCGCTTCCAGGAGCAGAAGGAAGGCAGCCGCGGTGCCTTCCTGCCCATGCTGACGTCGTCCTGCCCCGGCTGGGTCTGCTACGCTGAGAAGACCCAGGGCGGCTCGGCGCTGCCCTACCTCAGCTCGGCCCGCTCCCCGCAGCAGGTCATGGGAGCGCTGGTGAAGTCCGTCCTCACGGCGCGCCGTGGGCTGAACCCCGGAGACGTGTACCACGTGGCCGTGATGCCCTGCTACGACAAGAAGCTGGAGGCATCCAGGACACAGTTCCTAATGGAGGAGGAGGACAGTGGCAGTGGTGGGACAACGAGGACGCGGCAGGTGGACTGTGTCCTCACCTCCGGGGAGGTCCTGAAGCTGCTGGAGGAGAACGGGACGTCCCTCTTGGACCTGGAGCCCACACCGCTGGACGAGATGTTTGTGGACGGGGTGGAGGGTTCCCCGAGGGGCGAAGGGGGCAGTTTGGGAGGCGGGGAAGACGATGAGGGTTTAGAGGGGAGTTCGGGGAGCCGTGGGAAGGATATGGGACCATCAGGCCACGCAGGGAGGAGTTTGGGAGGCGGGGAAGAGGTGGAGGGCTCCCCGAGCTTCACCCGGGGCAGTCCAGGGAGTCGCGGGGAGGAGAAAGGATCGTCGGGCCACGTGGGGAGGAGTTTGGGAGGAAGGGAAGAGGTGGAGGATTCAGGGAGCAGTTCGGAGCACTGCGGGGAGAAGAAGGGCTCTCTGGGCAACACAGGGAGGAGTTTAGGAGGTGTGGAAGAAGTGGAGGGTTCAGGGAGCGATCCGGAGCACTGCGGGGAGGATAAGGCACCGTCAGGCCGGGCGACGGGGAGCAGGGAGGAGGCGCGGTACTCCTGCCACGCGGGCGGAGCCTCGGGGGGATACCTCCACCACGTCTTCACCCACGCCGCCAGGCGTCTGTTCGGGGTGGAGGTCTCCCAGCTCTCCTACAGGACCACCAGGAACAGGGACTTCAGGGAGGTGGTCCTGGAGCGGGACGGGGAGGTGCTGCTGCGTTTCGCCGCCGCCTACGGCCTCCGTAACGTCCAGAAGGTTCTGCTGGGGCTGAGGCGGGGCGGCGCCTCGCCCTACCACTTCCTGGAGGTCATGGCGTGTCCGGCGGGATGCGCCAACGGCGGAGGACAGGTGAAACCACCGGCGGCGGCAGCGGCAGCTGTAGACCGGAGCAGCCGCGAGCTCCGCGTCCAGGAGGTGGAGCGGCTGTACCTGGCAGAGCGCCCCCTGGTGGCTCTGGAGGAAGAGGAGGAGCGAGCAGCAGAGATCTATCGCTCCTGGATGGACAACGTTGGAGAGGAGAAGGCCAGAGCACTGCTGAACACCACGTACCACGCTGTAGAGAGGAATACCACACTCAGTGTGGTGTGGTAGCATGGAACCACACCACGTACCACGCTGTAGAGAGGAATACCACGCTCAGTGTGGTGTGGTAGCATGGAACCACACCACGTACCACGCTGTAGAGAGGAATACCACACTCAGTGTGGTGTGGTAGCATGGAACCACACCACGCTGTAGAGAGGAATACCACGCTCAGTGTGGTGTGGTAGCATGGAACCACACCACGCTGTAGAGAGGAATACCACGCTCAGTGTGGTGTGGTAGCATGGAACCACGTACCACGCTGTGGAGAGTATCTAGAATAGCAGAGAGTAGCGACACTACTGTTGACTCCAGTGCTACAGCTGAACAGAGACGACTATTGGCTGAAAAACACACGTGACGACAGCCTATTGGCTGGAAAGCATCATGTGACACATACAGAGGGATTCTAGTTCCAAACAAACCACATGTCCATCCAGCTCCATTGACAGCAGATCACATGTTCAGTTAAATTGGTGAAATTATGACATTTTAGGACATTTAACACATTAACAGACCTCTGGTCACTCTAGCGTATAATGATTTGTTATATAACTGGCTTTAGATCAAGGGTTGGCAACCCAAGATGTTGAAAGAGCCATTTTCAACCCAAAATTAAATTCAAAATCTGTCTGGAGCCGCATTTTATTTTTTTTTCCTGAGTGTGTGCAAATGTGAACCAAATGGACCTGGCGGGTCCATTTGGTTCCATTTGCACACTCTCAGAAAAAAAGTCCTCAAAGAAAAATCATTAACATGGTGAAACACAACCTTTTTGAGTTTTACAGAACTCCATTTCTAGTCTACACAACATCTCTAAGGTATATTAATGACATAGTAAACTGAGTAAACCTTTGAGAATGGGTGGTTCAGATTGAAAGCTCCACCTCTGATAACTGCTTGGCTTTTTTGACATGGCCAAGTGCTACTTTAACTGTCAGACAGCGCAACGCGTTTTGGGTGACTGAAATGTTTATATTATTTTGGTGCGGATCACCCCAGTGTGTATGTAATAATGCTACAGCCACGGAGCCACTAGGGCTGTGTTTTGGAGCCGCATGCGGCTCCTGAGCCGCAGGTTGCTGACCCCTGCTCTAGAGAATGTACATCATAATAAAACAGTGTGTTGTGATACAGTGGTGAAATATGTAGGACTGTGTTTGGAGCTAGCAGAGCTCCAGTCAGATCAAAGCGTATCAGTACTCTGCCTGTCTCTTTACTGTCTGTCTTCACTGGAACTATAAAAACAACAAGATCAGGCCAAGGCCTACTTGTGCGTGTGCGGGGAGGGCAAATCAGAAATTAACTAGATCAGAACTCGGTAGAGTGCACACCTGTGTGTTGCACACAAGTAGGCCATGGGCTACGGTGCCAACCACCGATCACTTAGGAGGTGAGGTGGAGTTAAGATTCTGTTTTAAACAAATCTTTTGTACACACCAGTGTTATTGTCATCTGAAAGCTTTACAGATGTAAAAACATGAGTGAAACTGAATAATTCTTTGGTAAAAAAAAATCTCTTTGTATTTTACAGTAAAGCGAAGAAGCAAAGAGTGAAAGAAGAACATGGAAAACTGGACAGATATTCAGATATGAGTATAATAAAATAATACGTAATGTCATGTAATCCTACATTGACACACAGTTAGCAGAAGTGACAACAGAATGATGCAGATATAATACCAGATCTATACACAGAGGAGGAAACAAGTACATTTTGTTCCTAAGTAAAACTATCAATACTAGAATGTAGAAACACTTTACATCAGTTGTATTACATTGTATTGCTATCAAATGTAGAAATACTAACACTAATTATGCGCAAATGTATAAAAAGCATGAAGATCTTTGAAAACAAGCAAAAATATACAATATGGGGCATTACAGATGGTCAGTAACAAATCCTGTCTTCTAGTTCATTTTCAACAGGACCGGCGTTTTGTACTCAGAAAACGCTGTGCGATGAAGCAGGCGTGTGACATCGGGTGTTATCGCGTGGCGTCCAGTGTTTGTTGCGTGTGCTCGTTACGTGCACACGCCTGCCATGTACTGTATTTCAGACCTCAATCCTGTGAGCTTTTATTTGTCTCGCTACACGACTCTGGTCTGTCAGCACTGAGCGGAACGGTGGAATCACTGTGATAATAGGTCATGTGTGCAGAATGCTGTGCTGGATTACGATCTACAATCTATCTGTTGATAGCTTGTACATCTGTTCTACTTTGACATCATGCAACAACAAGCTCATCTGTAATAAGTAATGAGGCGTGTTATTGCATAGTAAGATATTACTTATTACACATTTTGGCAGAGTAAAATGTTTACTTTACTTTTGCTGAAAATGGTAATATTACAGTAATAGTTAATTAGTCACTGCCAAACACTGGTCACATGTCCGGCACAGAGAGGTTTGTCAGAGTGTTAGTGTTGATGCTCTGGTTGTTCCTCTGTTTCTGGACGCTGTGCTGCATGCCATAGCAGAAGTAGATCAGCAGACCTGGAAGACAAGAGCTTTTATTATGGGATGTATCGTTTATTATGGGATGTTATCGTTTATTATGGGATGTATCGTTTATTATGGGATGTATCGTTTATTATGGGATGTTATCGTTTATTATGGGATGTATCGTTTATTATGGGATGTTATCGTTTATTATGGGATGTATCGTTTATTATGGGATGTATCGTTTATTATGGGATGTATCGTTTACTATGGGATGTTATAGTTTATTATGGGATGTATCGTTTATTATGGGATGTTATCGTTTGGCTGATAGTTACTGTTATCGGTCAATATTGGTCTCAGAAAATCAATCTGACGGCAGTAGCCGATGTTTATCTGTTGTTGATAAGCATACATTTAGCTTTGACTATGTTGGTGTGTCGGTCATCTGTAGTCTAATAGTCTACCCCAGGGGGTTTCAATCTTTTTGACTCCAGGGACCACCATTTATTCAGCATCTGAGCCAAGGACCACCATTTGATGACATGTTCACACCAAATACCTAATATTAAATAATTATTTTTGGTTTTGTCCACAATTCCAGGCTGGATTTTGCCAACAAAACAGTGTAGACTTAATTAAATAGTGCTACTTCAGATGATGAATATTTTAACTCTTGAGAGTGTGAAAATGAAACCAAATGGACCCGCAAGGGTCCATTTGGTTTCATTTTTACATTCTCGAGAGTTACATCTGGTTAACCAACTTTCCATCATTTAGCCTGGGGACCACCTGGAACCTTCTCAGGGACCACTGGTGGTCCCCGGACCACCTGTTGAAAACCCCTGTACTAGATTACCATCCTTGATCAGCTATTGGTTCAATTATTTAAAACAGGGGTTTTCAACAGGTGTTCCGGGGACCACCAGTGGTCCCTGAGAGGGTTCCAGGTGGTCCCCAGGCTAAATGGAAAGTAGGTTAACCGGATGTAACTCTTTGAGAGCGTAAACATGAAACCAAACGGACCCTTGCGGGTCCATTTGGTTTCATGTTTACGCTCTCAAGAGTTAAAATATTCATCATGTGAATTATCCCAAGTCTACACAACTAGAGAATGTAGAAGATTAATGGTCATTTTGATCTGTATGTTGGACCCATTTGGTTTCCCAAATCCAGCCTGGAATTGTGGACAAAAGCAAAATAAATCTTTAGTTTTGGGGTCTGTGGGGCTAAAATGTCATCAAATGGTGGTCCTCCGTGGCTCAAATTCTGTTTAATAGTGGGCCCTGGTATGAAAAAGGTTGAAAACCACTGATTTAAAACATTGCTATTGGCCAATAATTGGCATGTCGGTGCATCCCTAATTCCCCATAGATTATTAACATGACCACACTACAGCCTCACACAAAAGTGTCGTCCATCTATCCAAACACAGACAGCAGGGTATAAACAGGTACAAACTAAGCATCATCCATCTATCCAAACACAGCTGACAGAGGGTATAAACAGGTACAAACTAAGCATCATCCATCTATCCAAACACAGCTGACAGCAGGGTATAAACAGGTACAAACTAAGCAGCACATTCTGAGCTGGTAGATCTTTTACTACTTCTGATTTGTTGTGTATTAGAATCCTGAAAACCTACAGTTTTGGACACAAGATATGAAGTTCCACCTGACAGACAACCTCTAAACCCACACTTTTTTGACTTGAGAGCTACTTTCAAAATGAGCGTCTCAACAAGATCTACACATCAAAAATGTGATTGTTCCATTACTGAAAATCCATTTCAAGACCCCTAGAAAGTTTGAGCTTTGAAATAGTGGTGATGGTGTTACTTACTGTTATAGTGGTTAAGAATCACTTATAATGAAAAATAGAGGGGGAGAATTGGAAGGTTTTCTTGTATATGCTATTAATGACGTTTGAAAACAGTATTTGAGGTTTGAGTTGACAGTTTGTGATGTTGAGTTTAGTTTCTTGCACCCAAAACTAAGAACTTTCACGTTTTTGTCCACAATTGGGCAAGAGAACTGGTAAATGTTGGTCAAAATAACAATTATTTTCCAATTGTGTGGAATGGAAAATTACGTAATACAGATATTTAGATATAATTTAACTCTTGAGAGTGTAAAATGAAACCAAATTTTTCATTTTATCATTTTCAGTTTCATTTTAACGCTCTCAAGAGTTACAGATCTATAAGGGTCCAAGTGTTGGGGGGACTGTGATGTGATCTACCTGCATGGTCTGTGTGATCTACTGGTAGATCACCATCTACCTTTTGGACAGCCCTGGACTAATAGATGCACATGTTCATCAGTATAGCAGTAATAATAATGGTAGTAGTCTCTATAATTATTAGTAATAATAATAATAATAGTATTATTGTGTCCATACCTATGGTCATCCACACAGCATAGCGGATCCAGGTGTCAGATCCCAGCTGGACCATCAGGTAGATGTTTACAAAGGTACTGAATATGGGAAGGAATGGGACCAATGGGACCTGGAACGATACAAGTTATACTGTTAAATAATATGGAAGCAACCTGGAACGATACAAGTGATATATATGATATGATATGATATATGATATAGTACTTTATTGTCAGTTTACACTGAAATTTGTCTTGCGCCCCAAAGCCATTGTATGCAGCGAAACACATCTACACATTAGACATGGTACAACAAGGGACAAGACATACGTAAAGACATGAAGACAAAGCAGTGTCCATCTCCTAGGTCACTCTGTGACTACAACTCCTCATTTAACCTCAAAGTCGATTGGTGGACAAAGGACCTTTTTAGTCTGACCTTATTGTATGCTGGGACACGATATCTTCTTCCTGAAGGCAGCAATTTATATTCTCCATACAGAACATGGCTAGTGTTTGAGGTAATATTCCTTGCTAACCTCAGAATGCTGTTATCATACATGGATGTATAAAGTCTCTGAAGTGGTTGTCCAACAATCTTTGAACAAATGTTCAGTTGTTGCAGCAGTTGTGATTTTAGTGCTGCAGACAAACATCCATACCAGGTGGTACTACAGTACTGAAGCACACTCATAATAACAGAAGTGAAAAACAAAAGAAGAATCTGTCTGCTTGCACCAAAGGATCTTAACCGGCGTAGGAAGTAGATTCTTTGCTTTGTTTTCTTACACACTGATTCAATCTGATCCTTCCATGACAGCAGATGGTCAATTACTACTCCAAGGTATTTGTATGAACATACCTGGGTGATCGTTTCACCATGTATAGTAATAGGAGAACTGTGTATCTCTTGTGGTGAACCAAAAACAATCTCTTCTGTCTTTTTTGTGTTAATGATGAGAGCGTTGTTATCACTCCATTCGACCACCTTATTTACTCTGCGTTGGTGCAGTCCAGGATCACTGGAACTATCTAGCAAAGAAATCAAAACGGTATCATCTGAGTACTTTAGAATGTATTGATCAGGTGTGTCGGTACGACACTCAGACAGACATTCCTCAGTACGACAGCTGTCAGTATAGAGGGTGAAAAGTACAGCTGAGCTTACACACCCCTGGGGGGCCAACATTAGTAGTTAATGCTGAGGAGGTGGTTGTGTTAACCTTCACTCTCTGCACTCTATTAGTAAGAAAACAAGCATACCAGTGAATCAAGTATGGATTCAGTTCCAACTGAACCATCTTTCTCACTAGGATATCGGACTGTATAGTGTTGAACGCTGATGAGAAGTCTAAGAAAAGAACCCTTGCATGATTCTTATTTGACTTGTCTAAGTGTTTTGTAATTAAGTGGGACAGTGTGACCACCGCATCCTCTGTACCGCAACCCTTTTTGTAGGCAAACTGGCATGGATCGAATTTGTCTTTCGTAGTTATAACCAGATGTTCTAACAGAATTCTCTCAAGTGATTTCATGATCACTGAGGTAAGGGCTATGGGTCTATAATCCTTATGTTCTTTGGGACATGGGATTTTGGGTAGTGGTTTGATGTGTGATGTTTTCCAAGACAGAGGGATTGTGTGTGTGTCTACAGAGGTTTGGAATATGGGTTGCCACACTGGAGCCAACTCGGATGCAAAATGTTTGAGGAGAAAAGCACTGCACTCATCCGGACCATTGGCTTTCCTTGTGTTAGTACACCAAGTGAAACTGTTAAATAATATGGAAGCAACCTGGAACGATACAAGTTATACTGTTAAATAATATGGAAGCAACCTGGAACGATACAAGTTATACTGTTAAATAATATGGAAGCAACCTGGAACGATACAAGTTATACTGTTAAATAATATGGAAGCAACCTGGAACGATACAAGTTATACTGTTAAATAATATGGAAGCAACCTGGAACGATACAAGTTATACTGTTAAATAATATGGAAGCAACCTGGAACGATACAAGTTATACTGTTAAATAATATGGAAGCAACCTGGAACGATACAAGTTATACTGTTAAATAATATGGAAGCAACCTGGAACGATACAAGTTGTACTGTTAAATAATATGGAAGCAACCTGGAACGATACAAGTTATACTGTTAAATAATATGGAAGCAACCTGGAACGATACAAGTTATACTGTTAAATAATATGGAAGCAATGGGACCAGTGGGACCTGGAACGATACAAGTTAAACTGTTAAACTCATATTGAACTCATATTAAACGCATATTAAACTCATACACTACTCGTATTAAACTCATACAGTACCATAAAAGCAGCCTTAGCGCCACTCTGAGGCTGTCTCCATATTAAACTAATATTAAACTCATTAAACTCATACAGTAGTATATTAAACCCATACAGTACCATAAAGGCAGCCCTGGCCCTGTTCTGAGGCTGCCTCCATATTAAATATAAACTCATATTAAACTCACCATTAAGGCAGCCTTAGCTCCACTCTGAGGCTGTCTCCATATTAAACTAATATTAAACTCATATTAAACTCACCATAAAAGCAGCCTTCGCTCCACTCTGAGGCTGTCTCCATATTAAACTCATATTAAACTCATATTAAACTCATATTAAACTCACCATAAAAGCAGCCTTCGCTCCACTCTGAGGCTGTCTCCATATTAAACTCATATTAAACTCTTACAGTACCATATTAAACTCATATTAAACTCACCATTAAGGCAGCCTTCGCTCCACTCTGAGGCTGTCTCCATATTAAACTCATATTAAACTCATATTAAACTCATATTAAACTCACCATAAAAGCAGCCTTCGCTCCACTCTGAGGCTGTCTCCATATTAAACTCATATTAAACTCATATTAAACTCATATTAAACTCACCATAAAAGCAGCCTTCGCTCCACTCTGAGGCTGTCTCCATATTAAACTCATATTAAACTCATACAATACCATATTAAACTCATATTAAACTCACCATAAAAGCAGCCTTCGCTCCACTCTGAGGCTGTCTCCATATTAAACTCATATTAAACTCATATTAAACTCATATTAAACTCATATTAAACTCACCATAAAAGCAGCCTTCGCTCCACTCTGAGGCTGCCTCCAAAGCCCCAGAGCAGTGAGCAGCAGCAGGACTGTCAGCACCGTTACCCCCAGGATGCTCCACCACTCCTGGCTCTGGAGAGAGACTGAGGCCTGGCTGATGAGGAGAGACTGGAGGACTGCTAGGAGGACTGGAAGGAGAGAGACAGAGAGACAGACAGTCAGTCAGACAGACAGAGAGACTGGAGCACTGCTAGGAGGACTGGAAGGAGAGACAGACAGACAGACAGACAGACAGTCAGACAGACAGACAGAGAGACTGGAGCACTGCTAGGAGGACTGGAAGGAGAGAGAGACAGACAGACAGACAGACAGTCAGACAGACAGAGAGACTGGAGCACTGCTAGGAGGACTGGAAGGAGAGAGAGACAGACAGACAGACAGACAGTCAGACAGACAGAGAGACTGGAGCACTGCTAGGAGGACTGGAAGGAGAGAGAGACAGACAGACAGACAGACAGTCAGACAGACAGAGAGACTGGAGCACTGCTAGGAGGACTGGAAGGAGAGAGAGACAGACAGACAGACAGACAGTCAGACAGACAGAGAGACTGGAGCACTGCTAGGAGGACTGGAAGGAGAGAGAGAGAGACAGACAGACAGACAGAGGCCTGGCTGATGAGGAGAGACTGGAGGACTGCTAGGAGGACTGGAAGGAGAGAGATAGACAGCAGATGTGCTAAAAATGTCAAATAAAATGATCATAGTATATTAGAGCCCCCACACCAGTCTTATGGCAAATAATTACGTTATTGAAAAAAGGATGTTTCAATCTCACTAGATCTTCATCAGGTCCGTATATACAATAGATCCACACATGATACTGCCCCAAACCTCTCACACAGGTATGAGAGGTTTCCTCATGAGGAGCACAAGACAAACAATGAATATACAAGTACTTACATCTACAGACCAAGTTACATACTACATACAATTTAAAACCATTTTAGAAACAAATTTCTCAAAATCATTGGCACATAGTGGACACAGATCCACAACTGTGTAATATCTTTAAAAACACAACAAAGGTAGTGTTTAAACATCCGCCCAACATCAGTAATATGCTGGTTAAATCTGACCTATACCCCCATTAACAAAAACAGACTTTTTAGACATGCCTGATCAGGCCCTGATGGTAATATCGGTGAGGTTCTCAATGTAAATTTACTATGAAGTGCACAACCTACAATCACCCGCATACAGGCAAAAAGATTTAAATTAAAGTGAAGAAATGTGGACAACCTCCTCTATTATATCCATACAAACTATGGCTCCAAAAGGCCTGAATCAGGAAAATGAAATGAGACATTTTCTATAAAGTTGCTTCTGTGTTTCTGCACCCTGAGTCACTAGAGGGAGCCCTTTGTACTTTTACTGTCATTGTCAATCCTGGCCAGAGGTACTAGTATGTTGATCTGTGTTCACACACATGAGACAAGGTGCACATTGTCTAAATTGTATACAGTATATAACTTGGTCTGTAGATGTAAGTACTTGTATATTGTTTGTCTCGTGTTCCTCATGAGGAAACCTGTGTTCCCCACAGAACACAGGTGTGAGAGGCCAAAACAAAGAACCATCCATGGGGAACAAAGGGAGGTGATATACTGTACCTCCTACTGAGACTGACCGTAGCACCGCTATGGGCTGTCAAAAAAACACCACTTTGATTGGAGTTGGTTTATAGCTTTAGATTTAGATCAGGAGTTAGTATCTCTTAGAGATGTTTCTAACCATCAGTTCTAATGGGACCGGAGGACGACTTTGGATGACGGACCTGACGATTTACGGCAAGCTTAGAGTAATTAAATATAGAGAGAGCATCCTGAGGAAATCTTGAGGCCAAATGGACATAGTGGCCAAAGTTGAGAATGCAGTTTGAGAGCATGGGGCCAGTAACATGAACGCGGAATAGGCTCCGCCCCCTCCATAGCTCTCCGCTCTGGCGCACGCGCACGCACGCGCGCCGATCGTGCATGAGGTCGCCCGCGTTCATGTTCTCGGCCCCATTTTCCCAGAATGCACTCTGTTTTCCCCCGGAAATAGGGGAAAAATAGGAGTGAAATCGCCTCATGCGCTGAGTGAGCAACTCAATGCAAGTGGATGAGAGGGGAGTTCGGGTGTTCTCTCTATATTTAATTACTCTACAACGGCAAGACTGTCACAAACCAGCCAGAACCGTTACATTGGTTGGTTCAGTAATGATAGTAATAATAACATACTCATCAGAACAGCCAGAACCGTTACATTGGTTGGTTCAGTAATGATAATAATAACATACTCATCAGAACAGCCAGAACCGTTACATTGGTTGGTTCAGTAATGATAGTAATAATAACATACTCATCAGAACAGCCAGAACCGTTACATTGGTAGATGTTCTAACGGTTGGTTGTGAAGGAGGAAACATCAGTCCAGTCAGTGTGAAGGATTCTGGTTTACTGGAGGAGTCTTCAGTCAGATCAGCTTCATACCTGTTAATCACACCTATAGATCAGATTCATACCTGTTAATCACACCTATAGATCAGATTCATACCTGTTAATCACACCTATAGATCAGATTCATTCCTGTTAATCACACCTATAGATCAGATTCATACCTGTTAATCACACCTATAGATCAGATTCATACCTGTTAATCACACCTATAGATCAGATTCATACCTGTTAATCACACCTATAGATCAGATTCATACCTGTTAATCACACCTATAGATCAGATTCATACCTGTTAATCACACCTATAGATCAGATTCATACCTGTTAATCACACCTATAGATCAGATTCATACCTGTTAATCACACCTATAGATCAGATTCATACCTGTTAATCACACCTATAGATCAGATTCATACCTGTTAATCACACCTATAGATCAGCTTCATACCTGTTAATCACACCTGAATTGAATTTTAATTCACACATTAATCATGTCACCAAGACTGCCTTTTTTCACCTTAGAAACATTGCACGAATCAGAGCCTATCTGTCAATGGATGATGCTAAAACCCTGATCCACGCCTTTTAGTGATGTGCGGGTCAGGTTTTTTCATGACCCGCGGGTCCCGCATGTTACAATATTCTGACCCGCCCCAACCCCCCCGCAAAGAAAGTGAACATTTCTTGACTCGGCCCAACCCGGCGGGACCCGGCGGGACCCGCGGGTTACGGGTCGACCCGCGCATCACTAACGCCTTTGTATTTTCCCGGCTTGACTACTGCAATGCACTCTTCTCTGGCCTCCCCAAGAAAACAACTGACAGATTACAACTAGTCCAAAACGCGGCAGCCAGAGTTTTAACTAAAACTAAGATGAGAGAACATATTACTCCTGTCCTAGCCTCACTACATTGGCTACCGGTTGTGTTTAGAATTGATTTTAAAATTCTTTTACTTGTCTATAAAGCGCTTAATGGTCTTGCACCTTCCTACCTACATGACTGCCTGCCTAAGTATGTCCCAGGCCGTCCCCTCAGGTCTTCCACTGCTGGCCTGCTTGCGGTGCCTAAAATGGCAACTAAAAAACACGGTGAAGCAGCCTTTTGCTTCTATGGACCGACTGGAACAAACTAAAAACACAGTGAAGCAGCCTTTTGCTTCTATGGACCGACTGGAACAAACTAAAAACACAGTGAAGCAGCCTTTTGCTTCTATGGACCGACGGCGTGGAACAAACTCCCATTATACATTCGACAGGCAGCCTCTGTAGACATTTTTAAAGCACAGCTCAAGACGTACTTCTATGCACTTGCTTTTAACTGATTCTCTGTGATTTTATATTTTATGATTTTATATTTTATGCCTTATTTCAGGTCCTCACTGTACTGCTTCTTTGATGTATTTTAATGATCTCTTTAATTTATACCCACTATTTTTAAGTGAACAAGCAGTCACGAAGTGACTTGTTCACTTAATTGTTATTGACTGCTTTTCTCCTTCTTTTTCCGCCAGAAATAGCTGTTCTGGCTGAACCGTGCAGTCGGTTTTCGCGAAAATTGGTAATCTGGTAGAGGGTGATGCCAAACGGTGATGATGCGAAGCCTGTGACCACTGGTCAAATGGTGGCGCTATAGCACTCAACTGAAATTGCAAACTTTAAACACTTATGAACTGCTTGACTCTCAGAAATGTAACTTATATTCACTTATGCGTCTGCTTATGCCGAACAACTTTTGTATTCTGACTTTTGACCTCTGACCTTTAGATGAACCGCCATCTTGAATTATATGTAAAACAGTTAAAATGTCTGTTCTCCTACAATCTTTGATCAAAATGCATAACAATGACCTACACATGAACTTTGGAGCCATACGAATATGAAAATAGGTGTGGATTTTGTTTTAAGTGAAAAAATTATGTTTTTACGAGCCAATGAAAATTGCTCGTTTGTGAAAATGATTCTAATGCCCCTAATCTACACATGCAGCGTAATATGCTTCTGATATTTTACAGTTTTGTAGAGGGGGATGCCAAATAGCAGCAAAACCAGTCTTACTCAAATTGCTCAAATGGGGGCTGTTACGTGTATTATTATGGGGGAACAGACAGACAGTGCAGGCAGCATGTGTTCCTCCCCTCTATATTCTGCTCTCCTCTCCTTCTCTCCAGTCTGTCAATCATACTCACAGGTCCAGCCCACTCATCTCCAGTACCAGCCCACTCCTCCACCTCTCACCACCGGTTGGGCCACCACGCATCTGTCTCCTCCAATCACCTCCATCATCAGACTATATAAGGCACCTGTTGTCTTCCACTCACTCTCTTTTCAGCCTGCCAGCAGACAGCAGCTCCAAACCATTCAGTGTCCTAAGCATACCAGTTTTGCCAGTTTGTCCAAATACAAGTCAAATAGTAGTCCTTAGAAGTTGTCCTAAACACAGCCATTTTGTAAAACCAGTCTTTGTTGTTAAAAACGAGGCTATTCGGTAAAGCCCTACTCTAGCCACAGTCTCACAGTAAAAGTACTGTTAAAGTACCGTACTGTACTGTTTATAATCAGAGTACTTTCTTTTGTTTGTAGTTCTAGTATTTAAGTTCAGCCTTCCCATTTTGAGTTAAGTTCTTCAGGGAAGGGACAGGGGAAGACAGGGTACCCTGTACATTTTGCAACACGTAGGTAACTCCCGTGTTTTTTACACCAGGTTAGAGGTGAGTGCCACATGTTGTAATTTCCTTTTTTTGAAGGTAGAGTAGGAATTGTTTGTTTGAGTAATGGAGGAGAATTGTGGTGACCTGGGGAACGTTTATTAGCTCCTCTGCTAACGTGGGGGGGGGGAACTCCATATGTGGTTTCCACACCTTATAATAGAGCATTTTAACAGAAAAAAATATTTTTTGGGTGATATCTGACAAAAGTGAAATCACTTCTCCTACCTTTAAGCAAGGAGCTTGTAGATCGGCCATTTTTAAATGTTCATGTTTGAATGTTTTATGATATATTGTGATTTATGTACTCATATGGGTTTTTGTTACACTTCCAGTGTAGACGGGTGTAGCCTACATGACCCGTTGGTGGACCTGTTGCGTGTGGCCATGACAGCATACACACACACACACACACACACACACACACACACACACACACACACACACACACACACACACACACACACACACACACACACACACACACACACACACACACACACACAAACACACACTCACACTCACACTCACACTCACACTCACACTCTCTGTCTGTCAATCAGTGTCTGTGCTTAACTCCCTCTGTCTCTCCCTCACTCAGTGTGACACACCCAGCTGGCACCTGCAGCAAGTTCCCCAATCAGCCATGCTCCTCCTCCTGCATAAAAGCCAGCTCCTTCAGTCTGATGGCAGACAGACCAGACAACAGCTCAGCAGCCCAGCTCTGTTCTTGTTAGCCTTTGTTTTCAGTTCTCTTTAGTTAGTTTATTTCTGTTTGGCCTGGAGATGGCCGGCAGCCTTGGTTTTCGTTATGTTTTAGTTCTCGGTTTAGGATTCATTTGTTAAGTTAGGGCGAGGGGTGGGAACAGCTTCGACGTCCCTAGGGGTGGCCTGGGCCCCCCCTCCTTCTGTTTGCGGCATCTCCAGGTCTTCCTTTGTTCTCCTTGTTTGGTAAAGTAATCATGTAAATAATTCATTACAAGTAATCAGATTACTTAAGTATCCCTACCAGTTCAACCAGCAATGCTGCCCTTGTACAAATGTAATCTAATACTTTTGGGAGTGGTTGTTAATAAAAACCGTTAAACCTTGCCATTCTCTTGATGTCCTTCTTTTATGTTGGAGTTTCCATTTTAGCCACCTCACTGCTTTTACAATGGAACTCGCATGGCTCATCAATGAAATGTTTAAATTACTTCGAAAATAATTCATTTGACCATCAAATATATAATGCAGCCTGGCATTGGTCATTTTATGAATCACATTAATTGTTAACATGTGTAGGCTCTTGTTTTGAAGCATTTTTATCATAGATAATCATTGATTAAAGGTAGTTGTTTGTTTAAAGGATACACTTCATAAAAACATACTGCTGTAAACCAGTATACTTTTATATTGTATGTAGAGTTTCACGTCAGGATGTGGCAGATTGTCACACCCACATGTCCTATTGCTTCAGTTTTCTTCATAAACTGATTTGTCTTGTGTTTTGTTTATCCACTGCTGCATGCTGTTGCATGATCTAAAATCCAATTTTAATGCAACGCACCAGAGCCATTTAGAGACGGAGTTGCGCCAATGATGGGGTACACAGTTACATTGGGTTAGTCACGTGATCAGTGGTCACAGTGAGCCTAACGGTGAAAAATCATAGTCTAGTGTCTGAAACACATTGTTTGAAGTGAGTAAGATGAGATGTAAAATGACAGCCGGTTTGAATTATTTTACAGTAACAATTAAAGTCTCTGCAATGTGTATGATTTGCTATTACTTAAAAAGACCTAACATAAAAGGATTCAAGCTGGGCTTTTACTTTGAGTCCAATGCATTTCTGCCTACTTCTCAATAGCACGGAGTTACACTCGCATATCATGAAAGTGACATTCACGGAAATGTCACTTTGTGATTGAGATGATAAAACTCAATGTAATGGTAATGGCACCAACTCAGTGGCCTTGTGGTTAGAGTGTCTGCCCTGAGACTGGGAGACCGGGGTTCGATTCCCGGCCAGGTCATACCCCGACATTCTAGATTTCCAGTAGTAACCTACCCAAAGCATTGTACAAGCCTTGATCATTTCATGTAACAGTGTAGTGGTTAAAACATTGTGCCAGATTATGTTAGATTAACTTCTTGAACAAAGTGGCCATTAAACAACTGTTGTTAACTAGTGTCCAATCACATTTATTTCACAATTTCTTCTAGTTGTACTTGAATTGTACTGTAATTGTCCAAGCTTTTATCAGTTTTGTTGTAGGAGGCCAGGTTGACATGTAGGCTACTGTAGGAATTTTACATTTCATTTATTCATTCACTATTGTATGGACCCGGGGCAAAAGCACCAAAAATATGTTCCTTCTTCTGCATATTGTTCTGACTCCTTATTGCTGCTTGCTTGTTCACGTTTTATTGCTGCTTGCAGCTATTTTTTGTCTTCTTCTCTATTGCAATGTAAAGCACTTTGAGCTGCATTTTATGTCATGAAAGGTGCTATACAAATAAAGATTATTATTATTATAGATCAGATTCATACCTGTCAATCACACCCATAGGATAACATGGTACTGAAGTTATGAAGCAGAAGGGTTCTAAGCCACTGTTGTAGCAAAAATAGACGATCTACAAGCTCAACACAACACGCAACATGCTTTGCTATTACGTCAATTGAAATCCTGTATAATCTTTGGATATTTTTCCATTGTAATCCTGAAAAGCGACATTTTTATTTAATTTCAAATGCCTTTAACCCATTTGGGCCTAACCTAAGGTTTCTGAAAAACTTGAAATATTCACGTATCAGCATCAAAACAAGTTCTCCACAAATGGATTCCCGTCCTGAAAGGGTTTTAATAACAGTTTTGCTACTTGGAAACAAGATGCTTTCTTGAGTTCAATCCGTTTAGCCTTGTGTTTGTATTAACATATATTATTCCATGCATTCTTCTTTTATTTTTGTAAACTCTTAATAAAAATATTCAATCAGTAAATCAAAGCAATCTGTGACATATTTGTGATGCATGCTGATTTTGATATTCGACCAGGTTTTCGGACCGATCAGAGCAATTGACTTAATCAGGTTTAAAATATTTTGGCCAATGGAATGCAACAATCACACATAGTTTGAGAATAGTTGTTTTAATACCTCAGTATGAGGATACATATGGCAACCAGAGTGTTTTATACCTCAGTATGAGGATACATATGGCAACCAGAGTGTTTTATACCTCAGTATGAGGATACATATGGCAACTAGAGTGTTTTACCTCAGTATGAGGATACATATGGCAACCAGAGTGTTTTATACCTCAGTATGAGGATACATATGGCAACCAGAGTGTTTTATACCTCAGTATGAGGATACATATGGCAACCAGAGTGTTTAATACCTCAGTATGAGGATACATATGGCAACCAGAGTGTTTTACCTCAGTATGAGGATACATATGGCAACCAGAGTGTTTTATACCTCAGTATGAGGATACATATGGCAACTAGAGTGTTTTATACCTCAGTATGAGGATACATATGGCAACCAGGGTGTTTAATACCTCAGTATGAGGATACATATGGCAACTAGAGTGTTTTACCTCAGTATGAGGATACATATGGCAACCAGAGTGTTTTACCTCAGTATGAGGATACATATGGCAACCAGAGTGTAGGCGAACAGAGTTCCAATGGACATCATGTCTACTAGGGCCTTCAGGTCAAACAGGAGAGCCATGACCGCTGGAGACACACACACACACACACACACACACACACACACACACACACACACACACACACACACACACACACACACACACACACACACACACACACACACACACACACACACCACATACAATATGAGTACACCACAGTACATGTGACAACTTTTTAATCCCACAATTTTTCTACTTGTTTCACTGTAATCTATAATCCTGGGTGCTAGACTCCCTCTGCCAACCTGGGAAGAACAACAGATTGCCTTAATGCTTCCTTCTATGCATGAGGAGCCCAAGCTGCTTCTTAAAAACATGGGGGAGTTTCCCTGGTTGGACGTAGTGTGTGGAAGGGACATGTTATTCCAGGGGTTTTCAACAGGTGGTCCGGGGACCACCAGTGGTCCGCAGCTAAATGATGGACAGTTGGTAACCAAATGGACGTGTAACTCTTGAGAGCGTAAAATGAAACCAAATGGACCCTTATGGGTTCATTTGGTTTCATTTTACGCTCTCAAGAGTTAAATTATATTTAAACCTCTGAATGACTTAAAAGCCATGTAATTAGACAGTCTCAAAGTATTGTTTCTGACCCATTACATTTTCTCAACTTCGAGTATGTGTTGATGTGAACAGGCAGGAGATACAGAGCTCCACCGTTGATTAAGTATAACAGATATAGACGCTCGTTTGTACCTGTCTCTATTAAGCTTCTCAATGGTGAAAGCATTTAGCACCTACCGATGTTAAGTATACACTAGGGCGCATCATGCGTCCCGGGGGCCAAATGCGGTCCTTTGGCTGACTCTGACCGGCCTGTGAAAGGGTACTGTGGTTTTCAACCAGTGGTTTGGGGACCACCAGTGGTCCTTGAGAGAGTTCCAGTTAAATATGGAAAGTTTGTTAACCAGATGTAAGTCTTTGAGAGCGTAAAAATGAAACCAAATGGACCCGAAACGGTCCATTTGGTTTCATTTACACTCTCAAGAGTTAAAATATTCATCTGAATTAGCCAGAGAATGTGAAAGAATGGTAATTTTTTTATCTATATTTGCCTGTTTTGTTTGTGAAATGTGAACCAAATGGACCCTAGCGGGTGCATTTGGTTCCATTTGTACACTCTCAGAAAAAAAGGAAGCCTTAGTTTGCAATGAATCATTTTCACACAAATGCCACCCAACTCAAAATGTTCATTTAGCGGAATAAAAGTTACAAAATCAGGTGACGCCAAGGAGAGCTGTGATTGGAGGATTCTGAAATGTTGACCAGTAGAGGGCGCTAATGATCTGACTTTTCTGAACAACCAGGAGTTGATCATTTTGAATAGAAAGGTGCAAAGTCAACATTGATAGTTGACGTTGCTTGTTGATGTTGATCAAAACATTGCTAGGTGTATCAGGGCCCTAATAAAGCTAACCTTGAACCGTTTACCTGCTACGACTCCAGACACCAGCGTAGCGACAACAGGACTCTGTCTGTCACTCATCTGACTGAGAGGTTTGAACAGCAGACCGTCTCTGGCCATGGCGAACAGAACCCTGGGCATGGGGAACATCGCCCCCAGGAGGCTGGGTAGAGAACATATAGAATACACTGTTAACATGGGGAACATCGCCCCCAGGAGGCTGGATAGAGAACATATAGAATACACTGTTAACATGGGGTGGATCTAGGCATGGGCATGGGGGGGCAATGCCCCCTAAATGCCCAGACTGCCCCACCAAACATGATGGCATGCAAAACAACCCTAAGATATTTCAAATTGCTTCTATTTAAAATGATGTGAAACACTACTACTGCTACTAACTAACTACAGCTGTGTCACCACTAAACCAACAGCATTTCATCATTGAAAACAGAAAACTCTCTGAGTCAGACCTTTATGCATGCTGCGTGTCTGTTGCAACTTCAACAACAACTGATGTTATTATTGATGCTTTACTTGACTAATAAAAGTCCTGTAACTGAAAATGGTATGGGTGCGACACTACCCCCCTCCCCCAATTGGGAAATGTTACATCCGCCCCTGCTGTGAAGGAAGTCTCTCCAGTCAAGACAGACAAACTCTTTAATGCTACACAGAGTCTATCACTGTCAGCAAGATGTGTTCCTTTTTTCATTTCACTTCATGATGTTCACTTTGTAAACTGAAATATGCTTGCATAATTTCCATTTCCTCTGCGGCACATAGATTTTGCGTCACAAATGTAGCCTGGCTCAGCCTTGAATCAGCACCTTAAAAATACTAGCTTATGTTTTCCCTGTGATTCAAGGACTGGCTTCCCTGCCTTTGGGGCCGTTTGTGCCGGTTGGAAATCCAATCTCAGCACCTGATTGGCCAACATCCAATCATTTTCATTTCATTATTCTTTAAAGAAGCGTCAGGTTTTAGGTTTTATAAACATCATCATCAGCTGTGTTTATTTTGTTAGTAACCAGGCTAACACATTGATAATGACAACAACGTCGTCTGCTTTCCCAATATTCTTATGGGTTGGTATGAACCAATCACCGTTAAGACTAGTGCTTTGATAACGCCCATCCTAGAATCTGCTGTGGTAGAGAGGGACTTCACTAATGAAGTGAAACCAAATGACAATTCAGACAACATCACAACATCCCATACCTGGTAGAGAGGGCACAGAGTGATCCCATACCTGGTAGAGAGGGCACAGAGTGATCCCATACCTGGTAGAGAGGGCACAGAGTGATCCCATACCTGGTAGAGAGGGCACAGAGTGATCCCATACCTGGTAGAGAGTGATCCCATACCTGGTAGAGAGTGATCCCATACCTGGTAGAGAGTGATCCCATACCTGGTAGAGAGTGATCCCATACCTGGTAGAGAGGGCGCAGAGTGATCCCATACCTGGTAGAGAGTGATCCCATACCTGGTAGAGAGTGATCCCATACCTGGTAGAGAGGGCGCAGAGTGATCCCATACCTGGTAGAGAGTGATCCCATACCTGGTAGAGAGGGCACAGAGTGATCCCATACCTGGTAGAGAGTGATCCCATACCTGGTAGAGAGTGATCCCATACCTGGTAGAGAGGGCGCAGAGTGATCCCATACCTGGTAGAGAGTGATCCCATACCTGGTAGAGAGTGATCCCATACCTGGTAGAGAGGGCGCAGAGTGATCCCATACCTGGTAGAGAGTGATCCCATACCTGGTAGAGAGGGCACAGAGTGATCCCATACCTGGTAGAGAGTGATCCCATACCTGGTAGAGAGGGCACAGAGTGATCCCATACCTGGTAGAGAGGGCACAGAGTGATCCCATACCTGGTAGAGAGTGATCCCATACCTGGTAGAGAGTGATCCCATACCTGGTAGAGAGGGCACAGAGTGATCCCATACCTGGTAGAGAGTGATCCCATACCTGGTAGAGAGTGATCCCATACCTGGTAGAGAGGGCACAGAGTGATCCCATACCTGGTAGAGAGGGCGCAGAGTGATCCCATACCTGGTAGAGAGGGCACAGAGTGATCCCATACCTGGTAGAGAGGGCGCAGAGTGATCCCATACCTGGTAGAGAGGGCACAGAGTGATCCCACGGCCACAGCGTACTTGGCCGGTCCCCAGCCGATGTAAGAGAAGGCGGTGGGCAGGGGGCTGTGATCATAGAGTAATAAAATAACAGAGACCGGACTGGAGCGATAGCCCCGCCCCCTTGCCGTTCATTTCAATACAAGTTGCTCATTGGCGCTTTGAAGCACCCGGAAGACCGCCGGAAGTGCGCCTATTTCCGCATTTGAGCACCAAAATTTGGTGCCCAATGCGGAAGTATTTCTCCATGAACGCGCCCGACGCAAGGGATTATGGGAACCATGAACGAGCGCCGTCGCGCACGAGCAAAGGAAAAAAACATCAAAAAGCATCAAAAAACAAGCTTGTGGGTTTGCATTGAGCTTATTATCTGTCATATAATACATACGTTATGTTTTGAGAGGTAGTATATGACGTGAGGACCGCTGGTTTATTCAGAAAACAACTTAAATAAAAACTGCCCTGTCCACGTGCACAAAGCAAACGAGCGTGCGTGCTCTCGGGGCGTTCGTGCATGAATTCCACCCGCCTGCAGTACCAAACTTGGCCACCAGCGTGGCAGCTTCAAGCCTGGAGCCGTTGTCTGCTGGTGTGGCTGTGATAGGACTACAACATAACATCCCATACCTGGTAGAGAGGGCGCAGAGTGATCCCACGGCCACGGCGTACTTGGCTGGTCCCCAGCCGATGTAAGAGAAGGCGGTGGGGAGGGGGCTGTGATAGGACTACAACATAACATCCCATACCTGGTAGACAGGGCACAGAGTGATCCCACGGCCACAGCGTACTTGGCTGGTCCCCAGCCGATGTAAGAGAAGGCGGTGGGCAGGGGACTGTGGGCACTGAGCTGGTAGTAGGGCATCATGAGGGTCAGGGCAGCTGACACACCGAAGTACGCCAGGAAACAGATGAGAAGAGACGCTACGATGCCCACCGGGATCGACCTCTGGGGGTCCCTGACCTCTTCACCTGTTAGGATAATAATAATAATAAACATCAGGGGCGGATGGAACATTTCCCAATTGAGGGGGGGCAGGAGAAAATGGTATGGGTGCGGCTTCATCGCCCGTGGCGCGAAGCGTCACGGGCGATGAAGCCGCACCCATACCATTTTCAGTTACAGGACTTTTATTAGTCAAGTAAAGAAAGCATCAATAATAACATCAGTTGTTGTTGAAGTTGCAACAGACACGCAGCATGCGTAAAGCTAAAGGTCTGACTCAGAGAGTTTTCTGTTTTCAATGATGAAATGCTGTTGGTTTAGTGGTGACACAGCTGTAGTTAGTTAGTAGCAGTAGTAGTGTTTCACATCATTTTAAATAGAAGCACTTTAGTTTGAAATATCTTTGAAATTTGTTTTGCATGCCATCATGTTGGTGGAGCAGACTGGGCATTTAGGGCGGTGTTGCCCCCCCCCCCCCCCCTCCATGCCATGACTAGATCCAGTCCTGGGTATAAATGAACCATAAAAGAATCCCCCTAGAATAATGTATGCTCATCCATATACAGTATCTTATATACCTGTTGTAGCGATGCATTCGAAGCCAACAAAAGTCTCTGTGCTCCAAGGGTAATAATAAATCCCCAGGAACACTCATCCATGTATATCACAGTATACTGTACAGTATATATAATACATCTCCAGGAACACTCATCCATGTATATCACAGTATACTGTACAGTATATATAATACATCTCCAGGAACACTCATCCATGTATATCACAGTACACTGTGTATATTATATACCTGTTGTAGCGATGCAGTCGAAGCCGACGAAAGCGTAGAAACAAGTCGCTGCTCCAGCCAACGTTCCTTCAATCCCAAAGGGAAAGAATCCTCCCTGACCAACATCACCGTAGACCAACGTCTCATTCACACTGCTCTGGTTCCTGAAAACAGGTATGACCCACTGTTACACAGGTATGACCCACTGTTACACAGGTATGACCCACTGTTACACAGGTATGAACCACTGTTACACAGGTATGACCCACTGTTACACAGGTATGACCCACTGTTACACAGGTATGACCCACTGTTACACAGGTATGACCCACTGTTACACAGGTATGACCCACTGTTACACAGGTATGACCCACTGTTACACAGGTATGACCCACTGTTACACAGGTATGACCCAATGTTACACAGGTATGACCCACTGTTACACAGGTATGACCCACTGTTACACAGGTATGACCTACTGTTACACAGGTATGACCCACTGTTACACAGGTATGACCCAATGTTACACAGGTATGACCCAATGTTACACAGGTATGACCCACTGTTACACAGGTATGACCCACTGTTACACAGGTATGACCCACTGTTACACAGGTATGACCCACTGTTACACAGGTATGACCCACTGTTACACAGGTATGACCCAATGTTACACAGGTATGACCTACTGTTACACAGGTATGACCCACATTAGACTAGTGGGATTTGTGATAAAAATGATTGTTAGAGGCATTTGGGGGTAAAAGTGGGGAACCAGTCCATTTTACACAATTCAAGGGTGCTGAATCCGAAAAAAATGGTTACCAAGCAAAATTTTGAGTCCTTACCCCCCAAATCCAAGATTTTGGGGGGTAACCAAAGGTTTTTCAGACATAACTTGAAATGCATTGATTTTACGCCCCCATAAGTGTATTGAACGTTAATATAAAGTTGGGCATTACGGACGATTTGGTACCAAGTACATGTCTGTACCTCCTACGGTTCTTGAGATACAGCATTTAGGTACTTTCACAGATTGAGGAGAGCAGGACATCTGTAACACTGATTCTTAAGTCCACCAAATGGTGATACAGGCGTGAAAATTGGTACACACACTCCTCAAACCCAACTATTTCCAAAAGTACTGCATGTCCTGCAAAATTCCAAGATGGCAGCCACCAAAATCCAAGATGTCCGTCCAAAAATGTGGTTTTTCATTAATAACTCGAAATACGAAGATTTTAAGCCCCATACACGTATTGAACGTTAATATAAAGTTGGGCATTACGGACATTTTGATACCACATACATGTCTGTATGTACTACGGTTCTTGAGTTACAGCATATAGGTAGTGATGAGGAACCATAATGGTAACATTTTGGCACGTTTGACTCTTTTACTCAAAGATCCCTTTATCATCATGTCAACCATTTTCAGGAAACGGACCTACATGTGTCCGCTATCATAAACCACTTCAAGTTTTTTAATTGATGAAACGGGTCGGGAGTTATTAAACCGAACGTGAATGCTGTTTTAGCAATCAATGCATTTCAAGTTATGTCTGAAAAACCTTTGGTTACCCCCAAAATCTTGGATTTGGGGGGTAAGGACTCAAAATTTTGCTGGGGAACCATTTTTTTTTTGGATTCAGCACCCTTGAATTGTGTAAAATGGACTGGTTCCCCACTTTTACCCCCAAATGCCTCTAACCTCTTATAGGAGGCCTTTTTTTCTGAAATCCCACCAGACTACATGAACCACATCTCCATAGACCCCTGTCTCATTCACACAGCTCTGGTTCCTGGAAATAAATCCTTCCAGTCTCAGAGTTACATTAATACTGTATGTGGTTTTATTTAATCTAAACATAATTGTTATGCTGTGTGAATGGAGTGAAGTGTGTTTGTACATGAACCCCATTGAACAATAGATGGCAATTAGATGTGCGTCTAAAAATGTCTAAAAATGAAGCGTCTAAGCTTAGCTTGTTTACAAGTCTAAATGTACACTAATCAACGTTTAAGACGGTTACAAGTATATTAGGTGCATAATAGACGAAAAATGCCCAGGATTCATAGTAACGATTATTTTCATGATCGTTTCATCGGATGATTATTGAAACGATTCATCTATTAATGGGATTATGACTCTTATTAAGCTATCAATATAAAACGGATATATGTAACCTTATTCTGACGGCACACAGTGGATACCAGTGACTACCTACACATCCGTCTAAACTAAAAACAACAGTACTTTTCTCAACTCAAAAGGTTATATTAAACATAGATATTCATGGATTGAATATCTATGTTTAATATAAGATATTCAATACATATGTTTAGTTCTTCCCTTACAATCTACACATGCACAGCAGCAACTGTAAAGCTGAGAGAGAAGATGGCTCACTCATCTTTAGTTTAGTTACACTTAAAACTGGAAAAACTAGTGGGAGAACGGGCAAAAACCCCAGTGATTAAACAATTACTAAAACAGTTGACAACTGATTGAATAATCGATTCGATGATGATAAATTTTTTACTGCTCTAGTCCATACTCATATATCGATGCGTTAAGCACAGCGTCTGCGTTGATGTTCCAGTTGTCTGTGTCTCCCTTTATGAAGCCAGAGATGATGACGAACAGCAACACCACGATGTTTACGGCTGTGAAAACCTTGTTGACAATGGCAGACTCCTTCACACCGAACGCCAGGATGCCTGGAGAGAGGAATACACCACAGACAGTTAGCAACACCACAGACAGTTAACAACACACAGACAGTTAACAACACCACAGACAGTTAACAACAGACTCCTTCACACCACACAGACAGTTAACAACAGACTCCTTCACACCACACAGACAGTTAACAACAGACTCCTTCACACCACACAGACAGTTAACAACAGACTCCTTCACACCACACAGACAGTTAACAACAGACTCCTTCACACCACACAGACAGTTAACAACAGACTCCTTCACACCACACAGACAGTTAACAACAGACTCCTTCACACCACACAGACAGTTAACAACAGACTCCTTCACACCACACAGACAGTTAACAACAGACTCCTTCACACCGAACGCCAGGATGCCTGAGAGAGAGAGGAATACACCACAGACAGTTAGCAAGCTGAGGACGTCTCAAGAGGATCGCGCCACGAGGGGCATTGCCCCCCTCCATACCCATGCCTAGATCCGCCTCTGCTGGGATGTCCCAACAGGATGTCTGAGATAGAGAGAGAGGACCACAGACAGTTAGCAAGCTGAGGACGTCCCATGGGGCGGATTGGCTATCTGGAGTACAGGGAGTTTTCCCGGTGGCCTGCGCCACTACTGGCCTGAATGAAATTCCACTGCCCTCACCTTTTTCTAGTGACTGATATAGTCCTCCTAATATGTGAGAGGGCAGTGGAATTTCATTTACAGGTTTCATTTATTTATTTTTTAATATTCATTTGGGTAGGCATAGCCAGATATTGAGGCAGCTACATTTTCCAAAACAATATTTTAAAAATAACTGAAACCCGTGAATGAAATTCCACTGTCCTCTCACGTATTAGGAGGACAATATCGGTCACCAGAAAAAAGATGGGTTGTTTTTGAATAATCCATCATGGTTAAAATGGAGTTTTAAATTATAATGGGTTTGTATAGGAGGGGGCGGGGCTATCACTCCATTGGAGCCTATGTATTCTATTACTTTATGAAATTATACATATTTGCGCAACTGGGATTTTTCGGGACTTTTAATATGTTGTTCTGGAGACCTCAAAGAAATGATCTGTGAAGAAAAATCCCATGTTACAATTTATTCCAATTTTAGGTAAAACATGAGCTAAAATTACTGGCCTATAGTGGCACTTCCAAAATGCGCTAGATGCTCGCCTGGAACATACAGATCAAAATGACCATTAATCTTCTACATTCTCTAGTTGTGTAGACTAAGTTGGGCTAATTCACATGATGAATATTTTAACTCTTGAGGGTGTAAAAATGAAACCAAATGGACCCACAAGGGTCCATTTGGTTTCATTTTTACGCTCTCAAAGAGTTACATCTGGTTAACCAGCTGCCCCTCCAGGGTGGCCTGGCAAAGTCAAAATTGTCCCGGTGGGAAAATATGTGCCAATCCACCCCTGGGACGTCCCAAACAATGGTGTGTGGAATTCAATAGTGACGAAACTTCTGGATTTCTCCAAGTAAGAGGCACTTATATTTATATAAACATAATATATAATAATCAGTGCTGGGCAATATTACTTAGGCGAGTACTATCTTTACTTATTACATGGCTTGAATGAATGCTCCAATCAGAAGCCAGCGTTCTGGTCATGTGACCGGTCACATAATACACTATAGTTCACCGCTCCGCGCTATTATTGACCGCTGCATAAACAAGGTCCCCAAAGTGCAAACAGCTGTGTTCATATCAATCCGCGCTGCGCTTCTGCATTTAGTTCCAGCACGCCGTTAGCGGGTCCATTTGGTTAGCTACGTAGCCTATTTGGTTGTTTACATGCCGTTGTCGTCACCCTCTCAAGGACCACCGACTGGTGGTCCTCGGACGTTGAAAACCACTGACGTAAGCCCGCGGTGCGCTTCCGCATTTAGTTCCAGCACGCCGTTAGTGGGTCCATTTGGTTAGCAGCTACGTATTTGGTTGTTTACACCCTCTCAAGGACCACTGGTGGTCCTCGGGCGTTGAAAACCACTGACGTAAGCCATGTAATAAGCGGGATAACACCCTTCGAGGCGGTGATTGTTTCCTATTAACTGACCGCCTCGTCGGGTGTTATCCCTTACTTATGACCCCTTAGAAAAAGTAAGAATATTAAATTACTTATTACTTGAATCAAAGAATAATGTATTATATACTGTATTACAATATTACTTTCCTTAAGTTCCCCCTCCCACCCACAAAGGAATAGAGATATACAACATAATCTTTTTAGTGACAACTTGCGACAACTGTGATAACTTGTTGTATGTCGTGTGCAGAATGCTGTAGTGGATTAGGATCTACAAACTACTGCACATCTCTGTTGTTATCTGTTGACAGCTTGTAGATCTGTTCTATTTTCCATCATGCAACAGCAATCTGTGTTTTGGCAGAGTAACATATGACTTATTACACAGTAATATCTTTACTTTTGCTAGAAAAACTAATAATATTACAGTAATATGTAATTAGTTACTGCCCAACACTGACACTAATAAATATCCAGAGATAAGTCTCGTGCGCTGTACTGTTTGCTGTCACTAATTTAATCACATTAAATCACACAACACTCACAACCACAAGGTAAAACACATTAGGGGAGTGTTCAGAAATGCACCCTAAAGGCTCTGGTGTGCTCTGTTGTCGTTGGTTTATACCTGGGGTATTTGGGGCATTTGGTGTGGTGTTCCTCGTTGGATTATTCACAGTGGTGTGTTTTGTGCAACGCACTGAGCAACCCTACGATGGAGACGGGGTTGGACGGTGTGGAAGGTGTGATTGCGTCACAGCACCGACTGCACTTGGTGACCAAACAACCCCAACAAACCTAACGCACCCTAAGTCTCATTCCCTGTTAACATCCACTGACACATCACACTGTAAACAATCATGCCTTGTTTCACATTCAATGTTTTTATAATCAAACTGTAAAAATATACAGTATTTCTTTATGTTTTGCTCTTCTACTGTGCACTATGCAATTATGTTACCTTAGTTTTTAAATCATGAAATTCTCCCATAAAGGAGAATTCTACCCATTTTCAGCATTTTAGGTGTTGTGTGGACATGATAAAAAAAAGTTCCCCCATCCTGATTTGTCATTTTTCTGAGTGTGTACAAATGGAACCAACCCGTTCGTGTCCATTTGGTTGACATTTGTACACTCTCAGGATTTTTTTTTTTTTTTTGCAAATGTGTGTAATTGCCCTTTTAGTTAAGATAAAGTCTTACAGCAGTATTGAATGCAGGTATGAAAAACTGTAAAAAATAAAATAAATATCTGTAAAGAATGATGACGTTTTTTTTGTATTTCATATATGGAAACCGATCAAGGTCAACATGACAGCAGTTGGTGAAAAGTCCCTAAGGTAATCTTCATCTTTTTTAGCCAAAAATCAAAATAGATAAATATAGCTATATTTGTTCCACTTTCTCCATCTACGTTGCTTCTACTTTGACGCTGCAGCTGTTGCCCTGCAGACAGATGCTTGTTATTGTCACGGTTGTTGTCAACAAACCGTGAAAATAAAACATGCGTCTGGCTCAGGAAAGGCGGTGCTAATGTGAGAAGGGGAGGGGGGTTGTGTGGGGGTGAGACAGTGTTTTAGCCAATCACATCACAGCAGCAGTCTGCAGCAGGCCGGCTTTCTCACTCCACTGGAAAAGTTCTTTTGCACCGGACAAGAAGATGATGCAACAACACTCTACGTCAATAACATGCGCTGCGCATTGGGCTCATATTAGAAGAGTTGCGACATTGAGGGGTCAGAAACTGAGCGCTCCGAACATGCGCTGGAAATCCACTATCAGCTGCGCGTGCTTGCGGTTAGGGTTAGGGGTAGGTTTAGAGAAGAGTGTAGCAATGTTTGTAGCAAAACCCTAGACCCCTCCAACCGTAACCCTAATCCTAAACATCCGCCCTCAACCACCTCACAGACCGTAGGGTTACGGTTGGAGGGGTCTAGGGTTTTGCGTCTCGTAATTTCGGAACAATGGGAGGTCGCAACAATGGCAGTTCGGAATTGTAGAATGGCACCGGGCCGGCGCATGTTACTGACGTAGAGCGTCGCTGCGACCGTCATTTTCTCCACTGCAGAAAAACATCTCCCGTGGAGAATGTCAGCTCGCCTCCAGCAGATTGATAATGAGCCAATAGAGTGGAGGTGAGGTGGAGTTAGATTGATAATGAGCCAATAGAGTGGAGGTGGGTGGAGTTAGATTCATAATGAGCCAATAGAGTGGAGGTGAGGTGGAGTTAGATTCATAATGAGCCAATAGAGTGGAGGTGGGTGGAGTTAGATTCATAATGAGCCAATAGAGTGGAGGTGGGTGGAGTTAGATTGATAATGAGCCAATAGAGTGGAGGTGGGTGGAGTTAGATTGATAATGAGCCAATAGAGTGGAGGTGAGGTGGAGTTAGATTGATAATGAGCCAATAGAGTGGAGGTGGGTGGAGTTAGATTGATAATGAGCCAATAGAGTGGAGGTGAGGTGGAGTTAGATTGATAATGAGCCAATAGAGTGGAGGAGAGGTGGAGTTAGATTGATAATGAGCCAATAGAGTGGAGGAGAGGTGGAGTTAGATTGATAATGAGCCAATAGAGTGGAGGAGAGGTGGAGTTAGATTGATAATGAGCCAATAGAGTGGAGGTGAGGTGGAGTTAGATTCATAATGAGCCAATAGAGTGGAGGTGAGGTGGAGTTAGATTGATAATGAGCCAATAGAGTGGAGGTGGGTGGAGTTAGATTGATAATGAGCCAATAGAGTGGAGGTGAGGTGGAGTTAGATTGATAATGAGCCAATAGAGTGGAGGAGAGGTGGAGTTAGATTGATAATGAGCCAATAGAGTGGAGGAGAGGTGGAGTTAGATTGATAATGAGCCAATAGAGTGGAGGAGAGGTGGAGTTAGATTGATAATGAGCCAATAGAGTGGAGGTGAGGTGGAGTTAGATTCATAATGAGCCAATAGAGTGGAGGTGAGGTGGAGTTAGATTCATAATGAGCCAATAGAGTGGAGGTGAGGTGGAGTTAGATTCATAATGAGCCAATAGAGTGGAGGTGAGGTGGAGTTAGATTCATAATGAGCCAATACAGTGGAGGTGAGGTGGAGTTAGATTCATAATGAGCCAATAGAGTGGAGGTGGAGTTAGATTCATAATGAGCCAATAGAGTGGAGGTGAGGTGGAGTTAGATTGATAATGAGCCAATAGAGTGGAGGTGGGTGGAGTTAGATTGATAATGAGCCAATAGAGTGGAGGTGAGGTGGAGTTAGATTGATAATGAGCCAATAGAGTGGAGGTGGGTGGAGTTAGATTGATAATGAGCCAATAGAGTGGAGGTGGGGTGGAGTTAGATTGATAATGAGCCAATAGAGTGGAGGTGAGGTGGAGTTAGATTGATAATGAGCCAATAGAGTGGAGGTGGGTGGAGTTAGATTGATAATGAGCCAATAGAGTGGAGGTGAGGTGGAGTTAGATTCTGTTTACAAACACAGTAAAGTTCCCTCTGTTACCTTTAAGTTGTTTTCCTCCTCCACAGGTGTGTGAATGAATGGCTGAATGCATTTATGCATGGATAAAGGCACTATGTACCAATTACATTGACTTAAAGGGGAATTCCACCCATTTTCAACATTCTAATGTCATTAGTATACCATAGAGGTGCTGGGTGGACATGATAAAAACGTTTCCCCATTCTGTGTTTCTTAGAAATGGAGGTCTGAAGAAAATCATTAACATGGTGAAACACATCTTGTTGACATCATCAAGATCAAGATGTATTGATTTTTCTTTCAGACCTCTTTTTCCTGAGAGCGTACGAATGGAAATGGTTCACATTTGTATCCTCTCAGGAAATTTTTGAAAATGGGTGGAATATCCCTTTAAGGACTGTACTTACAGTAAGTAACACTTTTTGTAGGCGACTTTACTTGAACATTAGTTATAGTACTATTTACATTTATTATTAGAGAAAACATATGAATATATAAACACAAACACTTCAGCCATACTTGTATTTGGTCCTGACCTACAGGCTCTCAATTGTGAGCTTGTAGATCTGCTGCCTATAGATTCTGAACACTTGAAATGGGAAGTTCTGCATAGTGAGTACACATTTTACTTAGGCTACTTTAAGTACATTTTTATGCAAATATTTTTGATAATGTGAGGAGAGAGAAAAGAGATTCTGGGTAAGAGAAACCATCTTTAATCAATCAACTCTGAACACAAACAGCAGCAAAACAAAGACAAACTGTCTAGAATATCCTTTACAAAGATGTTCATGAGATTAATGTCCTTCACTAGGTCATTTAAGGCAGAGGTGTCCACACTTTTTTGACTTGAGAGCTACTTTTAAAATAAGCATCTCAACAAGATCTGACAAAAATAAATAAAAAAAAATAAGGCACGCCAAGAAAGTTTGAGCTTTGAAATAGTGGTGATGGCGTTACTTACTATTATAGTGTTTAAGAATAATGCACTTATATGAAATAGAGGGGGAGAATTGGAACGTTTTCCTGTATATGCTATTACTGATGTTTGAAAACCGTACCGTATTTTCCGCACTGTAAGGCGCACCGGATTACAAGGCACACCGGATTATGAAGTGCACCTTTTAGAACTGTTTTCTATTGAACCGTATTTTGCACAATTTGTAGCAAAGCGACAGTTCAAGGAAAGTACAGGTCAATATGAGAGTATAAAAACACAACTTGTTCACATAAGGTCCTCCATTTTCAACCCATCCAAACAGAACATACAAATATGCAAAATAAAACTAAAACATAAACCATCAAATAACCAGATGTAACTCTTGAGAGTGTAAAAAATGAAACCAAATGGACCCTTGCGGGTCCATTTGGTTTCATTTTTACACTCTCAAGAGTTAACATATTCATCATGTGAATCAGTCCTAATCTACACAAGTAGAAGATTAATGGCCATGGACAAAAGCAAAGGAAATCTTTAGTTTTTGGGGTCTGTGGGGCCAAAACGTCCTTAAATGGTGGTCCGTGGCTCAAATGCTGAATAAATGGTGGTCCCTGGGATGAAATAGGTTGAACCCCCCCCCCCCCCCCACACACACACACACACACAGACCAATATCACCTTCTGTCTTGTGAAAACACTGTATACGGATATAAAATAAAAATAAAGTGTGTGTACAGAGTATGAACAAATATGGAGGAGGACTGTTGTTCCAGCTGCCTTTAACTGCTCTTTGAGAGTCTAGGCTGGGATTCACATGCATTCACATTTCTTATCCAAAACTATTTAATGTATTAGTATTGTTTCAATTTGTTTGTTTACTTTTTTACTTTACACCAATATTATAACAAAAAATAGTACTGCCACTGTCAACATCAATATCAGGATATTCATGTTAACATTATTACCACTACTGAGGTTTCATGTTTAGAAAATAGAGTTAGACTGATAGAGTCCAGAGTTAGACTGATCTAGGTAAGATCTTCAGGGTGCCACCCTGACCAGTGAAAAAGCATGGGAAGAGTGTTTCAGTGAACCTGTGTGTGAAGGTGTGTATGTGTGTGTTAGTATCAGGATCACAGAATGACAGCTTTCCTTTATTCCAGTCCAGCTGGACTCTGATCCTCTGACGATTCTGATTCAATGAGAGAGCAGTGTATGACCCTGAGGAGAATGCTGTGTATTTACCTTTATCTAACACTATGCTCCATCGTGGACCCCCTGTTTTGCCCTTCCTCTGACAGGACTCTGCTAACACACCTACTGCCCAGAATGTATTGTCTCCAACCTCAACATCCCAGCTGTGAGTCCCTGAGTTAAAGCCCTCAGAACCAAGGACATAGGGCCTGTAGTCAAACCTCTCTGTGTTGTCAGGGAGCTCCTGTTTCTCTCCGCACCTCACACTGGTCAGATCATCAGACAGGGTGTATTCTGGCCAGGCAGTGTTGGGGTCCAGAATGACAGGAGTGTAGGAGACAATGTCCTTCATCTTGTCCCAGACTCTGAAGCTCAGGTTGCCCAGGTGTTTGGCCACGTCTATCAGTGCTCCTGAGACCGGCTGTGGGTCCTGCAGTGTGAGCTGGACTCTTTCCATGGTCGTCTTGTAGTTCTGCAGGAATGAGATGTGTTCAGCTCTCAGCTCCTCCTCTATGGCTCTGATCGCGTTTGGAACGGTTGATATGTCTCTGTTCAGAGCCTCGATCTTCTCCTTCATCATCTGACTCTTCTGCTGCTCTTCCTCCCTCAGTTTGGTGATCCTGGCCTTCTCTTCATCATGTAGAAACTGATGAAGCTTCTTAAACTGTTCCTTCATCTGTGTCTCTGTGTGTCGGGTCTGGAACGTAATGTGTTCTGCTGTTTGGTCGTAGTTTGTTTTCACTTTATTGAAGACTTCCAGTTTGTCCTGTAAAGACTCCAGTAAATTCTGGACCTCCTCCTTGTGCTCCAGAGCAGCTTCTTTGATGGACCTGATACGGTGGTCAGTGTGATTTTCTGAATTAAGACACACAAGACACACTGGCTGTTGACATTCCAGACAGAACAGTTTGAGTTCCCTAGCATGCCGACTGCAGAGATCCTTAACCTCAGACCCTGTTGACATTCTCTTCTGTCTCTGCTGTGTGAAGGCCTCACACAGGTTCTTCAGAACCAGATTACAGGGTGGACGATCCGTAGCAGATATTTCCTTACAAACTGGACATTGCTTGATTCTCTTGTCTCTCCACCAGTCCTGCAGACAGTCTTTACAGAAGCTGTGGCTACAGGACAGGACAACAGGATCTTTAAAGACGTCACAACACACAGGACAGGAAAAGTCCTCTTCCGAAAGAGAACGCTTGGCAGCCATTCAGTCTTCTCAGTAAAGCTACAAACTCTGCTCCAGACAGTAAACCCAGTCAGTCAGCTGTGGTAACACTCCCTGTTGAAGAATGTTACCTAAAGTTTACTTTCACTTTGACTCCTGTTTCTTGTTAAAGTCCATTCAGTTGACAGACAGAGTCAGCAGCAGGTTCCAGTGGTCTGGGTCACTATTAACTCCTGTAGCTTTTTGGACAGACAGTCTGTCCTTCCTCACTGGACGTCGTTGTGTTTGATCTGAATGTGGATCTTATTGTCTACGCTATGCGGGTTCACCTGGAGGTTGAGGGTTGTTTTCTCCGTGTCCGGCCGTGTGTCTGCGTGTCTGTGTGCAGTTATCTGGAAGGAAATATGCATGCTTACTCCCAGTATGCTGTGAAACAACCGCTCTGCTCCAAACACTTCACTACATTTCAAATCACAGTGTCTAGGGGTGAGAACAGCAAATGGAATATTGACTACAAGCTGCAAACTATTACAACCCACTGTGTAATGCCAAATTGCAGTGGTACATAGGGATGCCACGGTATCCGGTATTACCGGTACGATGGCACAAAACCGGTACTTTGCCTGCCCACCGAATGTACCGTAAAAACAAAAAGGGGAAAAAAATCTTTTTGCACCCATTCATTCAATATTGCACATTCTAACTAGATGTAACTCTTTGAGAGCGTAAACATGAGACCAAATGGACCCTTGCGTGTCCACTTGGTTTCATGTTTACACTCTCAAGAGTTAAAATATTCATCATGTGAATTCTCCCAAGTCTACACAACTAGAGAATGTAGAAGATTAATGGTCATTTTGATCTGTATGTTGGACTGTTTGGTTTCCCAAATCCATCTTGGCATTGTGGACAAAAGCAAAAGAAATATTTACCCTCTGAATGCAACAAGTTGATCAGGGATAAATTCCCGTGGGCCCTAATAATATAAGCCCTGCTTAACTTGTTTTCCCTTCTGCTCACTTTTTTTTTAATTAACTTACAGTATACAACAATGTAAACAATAGAACCATAAGAGGTCTAAAATAGAAAATAATAAACTAAATAAAACAGGTGCTCAATCAGTCTCTATGAGTAGTTCCTACTGCTACCACCAGGGCAGGTGATCTGAGCCAGGGGTTGACACTAAGGTCTCCGAGGCACTTGCCCATCGGGCAAGTGCAAGTCAGGTTCTACTTGCCCTCAGATCATGGTCACTTGCCTCCCAAAAATATATTGTAAATTTTGCATTTAAGTTTCCTACTAAGCTACTTGGGTGCTTTAAACCAGGGGTTTTCAACAGGTGGTCCGGTCCCTGAGAGGGTTCCAGGTGGTCCCCAGCTAAGTTGGTTAACCAGATGTAACTCTAGAGAACGTAAAAATGAAACCAAATGGACCTGCAAGGGTCCATTTGGTTTCATTTTTACACTCTCAAGAGTTAAAATTCATCATCTTAATTAGCCCATAGTGGTCAGACCCAGTGGTCCCTGACCCCAGCAAAATGATAGTTTGGAACCAAATGGTAGATAGGTAGAGATAGCTATAAAGCAGGGAAAGACACAGAGGCAGAGTTCAATGACTGCCTTCAAGACAAATCTATCTTGTGTTGTGTTGTGTTATAGTGGAATAAGTTGCACACTTGCCCGATCGGGCAACCAGGTAGCAGTCTTCACTTGCCCCACCATTTTTTTTTTTTACTTGCCCCTGGCAAGCGGGCATGTGTTAGTGTCAAGCCCTGCTAGGTGTACCAAATAACCAGGCTGCACAGAAATGTACACAACCACAACTCAGTACAACTCAAAAGGAATCACACACTCAACAATCATGCATTTACATGGAACCCCACACCATATGCTTACATTTGTTATATCTATAGAATCCACATTCTCCATATTTCTACATGTTTCTCATATAGTGCAATATCAAGAGACAGGCTAACTTCATTTGCTCACAGTGCTAAACTAACAAAGTCAACAGATGGGTTATCTGCAAATTTACAAACTCCAAGTTGGGAATTTAGCTATTTACATTATGATTGTATTTTTTTGAGGGCTTTTGAAGGCAGGGCGAGGTGAGAACGTCAACATTCAGGGCTTGACACCAACACTTGCCCAGGGCAAGTAAAAAAAATGGTGGGGCAAGTGAAGACTGCTACCTGGTTGCCCGATTGGCCAAGTGTACGACTTAGTTCGCTATAACACAACAAGATATACAGTATTTGTCTTGAAGGTGGTCATTGCACTCTGCGTCTTTCCCTGCTTTCTAGCTATCTCTGTCCTAGATCCATTTGATCCAAATTATCATTTTGCTGGGGTCACAGACCCCTGAGTCTGAGATCACCATGGGAACCACTGATTTACAAGTTGAATATTTACTGTAGCAGATTGTGACTTAAACAAAACGTAGTCTTCGAATGCGAAAGGAAATGTTTAAAGCACCCAAGTAGAAAGTAAACTTAATTGCAAAATTCACGACATATTGACCAGGGAATTGACCGCGACCTGAGGGCAAGTAGAATCTGACTTGCACTTGTGTGCTGTATATCTGTGTCTTCTGTAACAACCACGCAGCCCACTGAGCAAAAGTGTCTAAAAAAACGTCTAAAAGTGAATGTTTTTTTTAGGTCTAATTTTAGATTGATTAGACATTTAATAGACGTCTAATCTAAGACAGACGTCTATCAGACATCTAATCAAAATCTAATCTAAGATTAGACCTCTGAAAAACTCTCACTTTTAGACCTTTTTTAGATCTATAGATCTAGATGCTCAGTGGACCTCTGGGTCCTACAGGGAATCCATCTTCAACTTTCAATAAACTACAAAAAATATATATATAAAAATAAAACATCTCTTTTTTCAGCTTTTTTCATTCCTCATCTAGTTTTTCACTGTTGCCTGTTTGGTTGGGAACTACAGGTATTCTCAGTGCTCAGTTGAGTTTAGTCAAGTGGTTAATTATTTAGCCACTAATATGCACATGCTACATAACATGTTTACACAATTTCATTTCACTATCACGTCTCATCAATCATGACAGTCCTTAGTGCCAACTCACCAGAATTCTTCTTTTACATTCCCACAGCAGAGGGTGATGAGTCTTCTCTCCATGTCCACTTCCAACACTGTGTATCAAAACATCATCATCAATTATCTATCAATATTCTGACTGCTTATTTCATATTTATTTTACTGAGCATCAGGCTCAATATCATCTGCATGAGCACTCACCGAATTCTATTCCATGTTCTTCTTATTTCTTCCACGACATCCTCTTCATCTTTTATTACAGTGGTTGTCAACAGGTGGTCCAGGGACCACTAGTGGTCCATGAGAAGATTGCAGGTGGTCCCCAGGCTAACTGTTGGAAAGTTGGTTAACGAACCAGATGTAACTCTTTGAGAGCGTAAAAATAAAACCGGTTTCATGTTTACACTCTCAAGAGTTAAAATATTCATCATGTGAATTATCCCAAGTCTACACAACTAGAGAATGTAGAAGATTAATGGTCATTTTGATCTGTATGTTGGACTGTTTGGTTTCACCAAATCCAGCCTGGAATTGTTGACAAAAGCAACAATAAATCTTTAGTTTTGGGGTCTGTGGGGCTAAAATGTCATCAAATAGTGGTCCTCTGTGGCTCAAATGCTGAATACTGAAATAGTGGACCCTGGTATGAAACAGGTTGAAAACCAATGCTTTATTACAGGGGTTTTCAACAGGTGGTCCGGGGACCACCAGTGGTCCCTGTGAAGGTTCCAGGTGGTCCCCAGGCTAAATGATGGAAAGTTGGTTAACCAGATGTAACTCTTGAGAATGTAAAAATGAAACCAAATGGACCCTTGCGGGTCCATTTGGTTTCATTTTCACACTCTCAAGAGTTAAAATATTCATCATCTGAATTAGCAGCACTTAATTAAGAGGTTTACACTGATTTGTTGGCAAAATACAGCCTGGAATTGTGGACAAAAACAAAATAATTCTTTCATTTTAGGTCTTTGGTGTGAAAATGTAATCAAATGGTGGTCCGTGGCTCAAATGCTGAACAAATGGTGGTCCCTGGAGTCAAAAAGGTTGAAAACCACTGCTTTATTATGATTTCTGCATCGATCTCTCATGACCAGTGTTGTGAATAACGCCCTTACAAGTAACGCCCTTACAGTAAGGGATTACTTTTTTCAGTAACTTCTAACGTAACTCCTTACATTTCTCAAATTCATAACGGCATTATGATTAGTGTACCATCGTTACTATCATTACTCCACGGCGGCGGCAGGACTCGCTGCACTGTGTGCTGTCTGTCTTCTTCAGCTCGCTTCTTCACAGTCTAACATAGAGTATATTGAATAGAGAAGGCACCGAAGGAAAGTTCCCCTCTCGTCCACTTGCATTGTTTCCTCCGGATGCCTGATCTAGTTTTAATATATCTATGTGTGTAACGTGACAAGTATAAGCCAATCAGAGCCAGTCTTATTCGTCGAGCAGAGCAGAGCCATCTAGTAGAACAGCTGCGACATTGAGGGGGCAGAAAAAATGCTTATGATCCCATAGACTTAAATGCATCCGTAACCTCGGTTGTCCCAATTCAATAGAAGTGTATATAGATGAGCCGCCATTGAAGTGGCCCCATGAAGTGAACAGAGTTTTCGCGTAACTAAAGGCTCTGGCCTCTAGCACACAGACACAACCAGCTGTGTTGTTGTTGCTGCGCACACACTAGCATTTGAGCTGCGGTAAAATACGCTCTCAGACGCTATGATACGAGGACGACAGCGTGACTGGAGCCTTTGCAGCGTGGATATATAAACACTATTTTACATTCTTGCTGGTAAAGCAGGGGTTTTCAACAGGTGGTCCGGGGAGGATTCCAGGTGGTCCTCACACTAAATGATGGAAAGTTGGTTAACCAGATGCAATTCTTTGAGAGTGTAAACATGAAAGCAAAAGGACCCTTGCGGGTCCATTTGGTTTCATGTTTACAAGAGTTAAAATAATCATCATCTGAATTAGCCCAAGTCTACACAAGTAGAGAATGTAGACGTTTAATGGTTCTTTAGATCTGTATGTTTGACTGTTTTGTTTTTGAAATCCAGCCTGATATTGTGGACAAAAGAAAATAAATCTTTAATTTTGGGGTCTGTGAGGCCAAAATGTCCTCAAATGGTGGTCCGTGGCTCAAATGCAGAATAAACAGTGGGCCCTGGTATGAAAAAGGTTGAAAAAGACTGTGGTATAGGACGTGGACGAAAACAAAAACATTGAGGTGAAGTGTAGACAGCAAGCATTGTCCTCAGCAAAGAAAATCTTAATACAGCCCATGCTCAGCATGCTGCCATTAAAGGGGAATTCCAACCCCTTTAAAAAAAAAAGGTCCTAAAAGAAAAATCATTAACATGGCGAAACACAACCTCCATTTCTAGTAAACACAGAATGGGGAGATCTTTATCTTGTCCACGCAACATCTCTAAGGCATATTAATGTCAGTAAAATGTTGAAAATGGGAAGAATTTCACTTTAAACTTGTAAGCACGAATACTACAGAAAAACACCCCTTTTTTGTATGTTTTTTTTTTTAAAAGTAAAGTAAAGTAAAGTAACGCCCTTACTTTCATAATTTAGTAAGGAATAAAGTAACTAGTTACTTTTTCAGGGAAGTAACTATAACTATAATTCCCTTACTTTTTAAAAGTAACTTCCCCAACACTGCTCATGACTCACGTGTTTGTGTTGATTTTCTTCTCAGTCTGTGTTTACTCTGTAACTCCACCGTGTCTCTGCTCAGTATTCACCTCCCAGCCTTCTGCTCATTGTTTTAATGCTCAGTATTCACCTCCCAGCCTTCTGCTCATTGTTTTAATGATTTTAATATAATTTACATAAACTAGTTTCATTCCTCACGTGTCTCTGCTCAGTATTCACCTCCCAGCCTTCTGCTCATTGTTTTAAAGCTTTTAATTGTCTGTCTTCTATGTTTTCGTGTTATCTCTGGACTCTGTGCAGCATGTCAACCATGTCAACACAACACTAGTCTCCACTTTCCCGCTGTTGTTGTTGTGTCGCGCTGCGATGACGTCACGCAGCTCTCCTCTCAGGACAGAGCCATCTAGTAGAAGAGCTGCGACATTGAGGGGTCAGAAAATGAGCGATGGAGCTGCTGTTCATGCAGCCCGATTAGGGACAAACCGGAGTTGGAAATGCATTGTTTTCAACGAGAACGGCGCAAATAAGAACAATTTTGTGAGCATATGCTCAAAATGACAACTGTTCTAAAGTAGTCTATTGTAATGTAACGACTCACTAAACACTGTAGCTTATAGTGGATATGTTGTCTATGTATCTAAAGGGATTTAAGGTCCACTGCATTTCTGCACACTTCAGGTCCAGGACTTGTCCCTATTTGTTGTCCCATTCTCAATAGAAGTCTAAGTAGAAGAGCCTCCATTGGACTGACCCCATGAAGTGAACGGAGTTGGCGTTACTCTGTCTATACTTTGCTCTCAGGGATCGATTGCGCAATCTCTCTGTTAAAGTGGTACAGTACCATAGAGTTTCTAACTCAATGTACAGTACCCTATCATACCAAAACCACAGGCAGCCAGGGGCGGATCTAGGCATGGGCATGGGAGGGCAATGCCCCCCCTAAATGTGACTGCCCCACCAAACATGATGGCATGCAAAACATCCCAAGATACTTCAAATTGCTTAAATTTGAAATGATGTGAAACATTACTACTGCTACTAACTAACTACAGCATTTCATCATTGAAAACAGAAAAAAAGAAAAAGTCCTGTAACTGAAAATGGTATGGGTGCGGTTTCATCGATGAAGTCGCCCCCACCCCCCACTCCATTGGGAAATGTTACACCCGACCCTGCAGGCAGCCACAACACACATCTCCAACATGAGTAAACACTGCAATAATACAAGAATACAGAGAGAGAGAAAAGAGAAACCAACTACAAGCTTTAAACAGCTAATCCATCCATACTATAGTTATAATCACTCCCTAGTCAACAGATCCTATAGGATTCCTCCTAACAGATTTTGGAACAAATCCTTTTGGATTTCCAATAGGACTCCAATAGAATGCGATAGGATTTTCCCCAAAATCCTACAGAAATCCTATACGAAAATCTTGCTATAAAATCCTATATGATCCTATATGACTCTTATAGGATTCCTATTGGAAATCCAGTAGGATTTGTTCCTAAATCTGATAGGACTTTTCTATTAGAATCCTATAGGATTTTTTGACCAGGGCTGGCTGCAACAATCACTCTGAATTCTAACATGGGCATTGACCATAATATTAGGAAAAGAGATTTAAAAAAAGCCCTTTTTTTTTTCAAATTAAGAAATTGTTGATTAATAATGCATTCATTTGTGCATTAAAATTGGCTGCGAACGCCTCCTAGCATTACACAAATCACAGTGCACCGTTCTCGCTGTTACCTCACTGTCATGTTTCCTCTGCCACACAAGCAACACAACAAATATAACATTATGCAATTTTGTGCCTGGACCATCATCGCTGTAGCTACTGCCCATCTCTCTCACTCAACACCACAAAATGGAATTTAAGCATTTATTACATGGCTTGAATGAATGCTCCAATCAGAAGCCAGCGTTATGGTCATGTGAGCGGTGACGTATTTGGTTGTTTACATGCCGTTAGCGGGTCCATTTGGTTAGCTGCGTATTTGGTTGTTTACATGCCGTTAGCGGGTCCATTTGGTTAGCTAGGTATTTGGTTGTTTACATGCCGTTAGCGGGTCCATTTGGTTAGCTGCGTATTTGGTTGTTTACATGCCGTTTGTGGGTCCATTTGGTTAGCTACGTATTTGGTTGTTTACATGCCGTTGGCGGGTCCATTTGGTTAGCTACGTATTTGGTTGTTTACATGCCGTTAGCGGGTCCATTTGGTTAGTTACGTATTTGGTTGTTTACATGCCGTTAGCGGGTCCATTTGGTTAGTTACGTATTTGGTTGTTTACATGCCGTTGCCGTCACCCTCTCAAGGACCACTGGTGGTCCTCAGACCACTGGTTGAAAACCACTGACGTAAGCCATGTAATAAGCGGGATAACACCCTTCGAGGCGGTGATTTGTTTCCTAACTAACTGACCTTGGCTGAACCTTGGTCAGTTATTAGGAAACAAATCACCGGCTCCTCGGGTGTTATCCCTTACATAATCCACCATGATAAGGCAACACAGCGGACTCTCACAAAAACTCAGTGGAGTTTCTAAGCAATTTGGATCACTAGGCAAGATCCCTAGGGGCTCCAGGGAAATCTCCTGTAAAATGGCGCCCCTCAAGGGATAAAACAATGAACTATTTTTAAACTAAAGAACATATTATGTGTTTTAAATGTTCAATTCTAGTCAGAGAATAAGTATACTGAATTCATCCATATTAGGCTGATCGTTCCAAAAGTTTGTGTGTGTCATCATGATTCGTCACAACTCGAGTTGGTTTTGTCCGCGGCGTAATCGTCTTTATATTAATTATTTTTCGAAAAGTCTATGAGAAAAATGATTGGGGAATCCGTTTCTGGAACAGGGGAATTTCACCCATTTTCAACATTTTTTCTGAGAGCGTACAAATGCAACCAAATGAACCCTGACGGGTTCATTTGGTTCTATTTGTACGCTCTCAGAAAAAAAGACGTGTCTAACGAAATCCATTAACATGATGAAATACATATTGATGACGTCATCAAGATGTTTCACCATGTTAGTGGAAACACAGAATGTGGGGAAACGTTTTTATCATGTCCACCCAGCACTTCTAAGGTATATTAATGACATATTAGAATGTTGAAAATGGGTGGAATTCCCCTTTAAAATGCTTCAATCTGGTGCACTTTGAGATATTTTTTATTTATTTATTTATTTTATAATAAACAATACAAATAAAACCTTATTAATGCAAGCTTTTAGTGGTGCTTTGGCCCCCCCTAAAATGGTCTAACTTTTCCCCACCTATCAACTCCACTGTGGTCTGGTATGAACTGTTACCCTCTGGTCATGGACTGTAGGTGTTTACAACAAAGACAGATCGGTTCAAACTATCCTTTGTCCTGCAGCTATTCAGCTGCTGAACAACAAATAGCACTTCATGTCTCTTTGCACATTTGCCACTGTTACACATTGCTATTTATTATAGTTTAACGGAATGAATTATCATGACTCTAGAAAAGTAGTTTTTATTGTTAGGTTGTTGTTTGATGTTTGTTGTTTATTGTCTCCTATGTTTGTTTTTCTACCTTTACTGCTGCAAATCAATTTCCTGCAAGGACAATAAAGATAAGCTTAAACCTTAAACGTTAAACCTTAAACCTTAAATGAGTGAGCTGGCGCGCAAGGACAAGGATCCATGCCGAGAACAGGCCATATAACTTCACATTTCTCTGGGTGCTGTGGTTACAGCAGCGCAGAGCCCTGTGCAAAATCAGCTCATCTACCAGCTCACAACTGGAAACATAAAACATTATCTTCCGTTTTGAATGCATCTTCCATGTCCACTGATGTTGACTTCCACAGGAGCAGGGACATGCATCTCTCACCATGCATCAACCAACATATTAGTTACAGTTTCCACCTCCCTCGCAATGCATGAGGCATTATAATTCATATACTGTACATGTTCACATAAACAGGAATCCTTACATTGTGTGGTCTTGACACACACACGCACACGCGCACACACGCACACACACACACACACACACACACACACACACACACACACACACACACACACACACACACACACACACACACCCCACAGACCCCCCACACTACATTAAATGAATCAGATACTTGAACTTGATCACTGGTATAATCTATTAATTCACTTTACTCACACTGTTATGATCTATTAATTCACTTTACACTGTACATCATTTAGTCGACGTTCTGAAATCTCAGAAAATGGCTAAAATGATCATTTTAAACCTATTCAGTTTCGGCCCAAATTGACAGAAAATATACAACCAAATAGTGCATGCAATTAATGCATTCAAAAGTGATGAATAAATGCTTTATGGACCTATAATAATTAATAATTATTATAGAGTTTTGCCCTAATGTCATGTCTTTTGCAACAGTGTTGTAGTGGGACTTTTAGAAGTGAGGACACGCCCCTTAAGACACGTGCACACAGACATGCAAGTGCATTTGCGCACAGTTGTGCAACACACACAGACACACTATTAAAACATAAAGCCATCTATAGCATATTGAGAAAGATGGTTAAAATGCTTAATTGTATCCATAAAAGTAACGGTAAGTCAAAAAACATATTTTTGCATCTAAAAACATTTTAGATGAGAGAGCAATGCGGGGACATCCACCCCCCACCACACGCCTGTGTTGTGTTAAGGTGCAGCCATCACAACAATGGTAGAGGGAATGGAATGTCTGTACTGTATATACAGGTATAAAATAAATCAGAATTGGCCATTTTACAGTATATTTGATTTTGGTCAGTAATTTCCCCTTTCAGTGCATCCCTAACACGAGGGCCCTTCATTTTCAATGAATCATAACAAGACAAAACAAACAAAATAAAATATGTGTGGTATCCTACCACACAATAATGACTGATCAGCCACTACATTCTTCATCGTCACTACACTGTCCAGAGTTAGACTGATCCAGGTAAGATCTTCAGAGTGCAACCATGACCAGTGCCAATGTACGGTAAGAGTGTTCCAGTGAAACCCACTCTGTATGTGTGTATGTGTGTGTTAGTATCAGGATCACAGAATGACAGCTTTCCTTCATTCCAGTCCAGCTGGACTCTGATCCTCTGAGGATGCTGATTCACTGAGAGAACAGTGAGGGACCAGGGTCCGGAGTATGCTCTGTATTTACCTTCATGCAAAGTTAATGCCCAGCCTTGACCCCTTGTGCTACCCTTCCTCTGAAAGCACAATGGTAACACACCTACTATCCAGCATGTATTGTTTCCAACCTCAACATCCCAGCTGTGAGTCCCTGAGTTAAAACCCTCAGAACCAAGGACATAGTTATAGTAGTCAAACCTCTCTGTGTTGTCCGGGAGCTTCTGTTTCTCTCCACGTCTCACACTGGTCAGATCATAAGACAGGGTGTATTCTGGGTAGGCAGTGTTGGGGTCCAGAATGACAGGAGTGTAGGAGACAATGTCCTTCATCTTGTCCCAGACTCTGAAGCTCAGGTTGCCCAGGTGTTTGGCCACGTCTATCAGTGCTCCTGAGACCGGCTGTGGGTCCTGCAGTGTGAGCTGGACTCTTTTCATGGTGGTCTTGTAGTTCTGCAGGAATGAGATGTGTTCAGCTCTCAGCTCCTCCTCTATGGCTCTGATCGCGTTTGAAATGGTTGATATGTCTCTGTTCAGAGCCTCGATCTTCTCCTTCATCATCTGACTCTTCTGCTGCTCTTCCTCCCTCAGTTTGGTGATCCTGGCCTTCTCTTCATCATGTAGAAACTGATGAAGCTTCTTAAACTGTTCCTTCATCTGTGTCTCTGTGTGTCGGGTCTGGAACGTAATGTGTTCTGCTGTTTGGTTGTAGTTTGTTTTAGTTTTATTAAAGACCTCCAGTTTGTCCTGTAAACGGTTCAGTAATTTCTGGACTCCCTGTTTATAATCCAGAGCAGCTTCATCAATGGGCATGATTCCGTGGCTGTTGTGTTTTTTAGAATCTTGACATGCAAAACAAACAGGCTGTTGACATTCCAGACAGAACAGTTTGAGTTTCTCAGCATGCAGACTGCAGACCTGATCCTCAGACCCTGATGAAGCTCTCTGATGTCTCTCCTGTAATCTCGCCTGTTTGAAAGCCTCACACAGGTTCTTCAGAACCAGGTTACAGGGAGGACGATCTGTCGAAGATATTTCCTTACAAACCGGACATTCCTTTATTCTCTTCTCTCTCCACCAGTTCTGCAGACAGTCTTTACAGAAGCTGTGGCTACAAGACAAGATAACAGGATCCTTAAAGATCTCAAAGCACACCGGACAGGAAATCTCATTTTCCGAGAGAGAGAACTTGGAAGCCATTTCAACACCCAACGCTCATAAACAGGAACTCTGCCAGTCAGTGGTGGTAACACTCCCTCTTCCAGAATGTTCCCTGAAGTTTACTTTCACTTTGACTCCTGTTTCTTGTTAAAGTCCATTCAGTTGACAGACAGAGTCAGCAGCAGGTTCCAGTGGTCTGGGTCACTATTAACTCCTGTAGCTTTTTGGACAGACAGTCTGTCCTTCCTCACTGGACGTCGTTGTGTTTGATCTGAATGGTAATCTTATTGTCTCACTATGAGTCAGACTAGAAGTGGAGCTGCCTTTGGCAGGCCTGTTGTAACGTGAACACACCCACACAGATAGGTGTGCGCACGCACGCACGTGCACGCGCACACACACACACACACACACACACACACACACACACACACACACACACACACACACACACACACACACACTGTTCAGCGTCACTGCCATGCAGTAACTATCCTGGTTACAATCTCTGGCCCTGAGGCCATTCCTTTACATTCTGTGAGAAAGACATGATAAAAGACGAGTGGTTTCAACTGTCTGTCTGTCTGTCTGTCTGTCTGTCTGTCTGTCTGTCTGTCTGTCTGTCTGTCTGTCTGTCTGTCTGTCTGTCTGTCTGTCACTGTGTGGTTTCAACTGTCTGTCTGCCTGTCTGTCTGTCTCTGTGTGCATCTACTGTAACTGTGTGAAAGTTTGTACACACACTCACAGTACCAAGGATGAACAGCTCTACTCAAAATACTTTACTACATTTATAGATTCACTTATCTAGTGTTACTTAAATAGTATTGAAATGCCTTAAGGGTGAGAAGCAACATATACACACACGCGTGCAAACACACACACACACACACACACACACACACAAACACACACACACACACACACACACACACACACACACACACACACACACACACACACACACACACAGAAGTTGTCAAATAGCAAGTTCGCTATTCCTTGCAGTGTTAAGGTCCTTCTCAAAACAAAAACAGTGAAGACTGCACTTTCTACGCCGCCTCAGGGTTCATGTATGTTAGTGTTCTAGCGAGCAGTATACCGGAAAGCCTGGTCAGATTTGGTTTTGTAGTTTGGTTTGGTAACCTCCAACTGTTCAGCCTGGTACAAACAGCAGGGAAGATAAGATCATAGGAGTTAGACAACTCCCCTCTCTGCAGTCTATTTATAAGCAGGACACACTAAAACAGGCTAACAAAATTATCAGTGATGTCACCCATGTTTTAAACCATGAGTTCATACTTCTGCCCTCTGGAAGAAGGTACAAGGAACCTAAGTGGAAGTACATCAGGTTTAAAAAATCGTTTGTACCTGCGTACATTAAGATGTTGAATGAAGCTTTGAAACATCAGTGAATGTAAGAGGCTAGATTTCTACACTGTGTGCACTGTGTAATGTTGTCTCCCTCTGTTTTGTATTTTGTTGTCTTTTTGTTCTATGTATGGCTGTTGCGGGGGTGAAAGCCCAAGACAAATTTCCCCTGGGGACAATAAAGTTTACCTTGACTTTAACAAACAGGAAGTGAGCCACGTGACAGCTTCCTGCAGGTTTTCAATGTAACTATCTCACATTACAGTAGATTATAGTCCATCTTTAGCATAACTGCAGCCGATCGATAAGCTCTAGGCTTATCAAGTCTGTTACTGAGCATACTGGTCCATAATGTCTAAACATTCAAGAAAAAAGGAGATCAGTTAATAAATCTCACCCATGCTGGGTGAGATTATTGGGTGGGATTACACCTTTGAAGTAACTGTTACACATATTAATCAGTTAACAGTTATTTCAATATTGTTTTCCAAAGTCACTAGAGCTGCATCCAGTAGAGCAGTGCTTGACACTAACACTTGCCTGCTTGCCCGGGGCAAGTAAAAAAAATGGTGGGGCAAGTGAAGACTGCTACCTGGTTGCCCAATCAGGCAAGTGTGCAACTTAGTGCACTATAACACAACACAAGATAAATGTGTCTTGAAGGCAGTCATTGCACTCTGCCTCTGTGTCTTTCCCTGCTTTCTAGCTATCCACAATTCCAGGCTGGATTTGGGAAACAAAACAGGCAAATTAACATACACATCAAAATGACCATTAATCTTCTACAGTGTAGACCAGGGCTAATTAGGATGATGAATTAACTCTTGAGAGCGTAAAAATGAAACCAAATGGACCCGTAAGGGTCCATTTGGTTTCATTTTAAAACCCTTTCATTTTGGTTTCATTTTAAACCCCTGGTTTAAAGCACCCAAGTAGGAAGTATACTTAAATGCAAAATTTGCAATATATTTTTGGGGGGCAAGTGGCCATGACCTGAGGGCAAGTAGAACCTGACTTGCACTTGCCCGATGGGCAAGTGCCTCGGAGACCTTAGTGTCAACCCCTGTCAGTAGAGTGCCAACTTGTGAACGCATTTCACACAAGCAGGCCATGTCCTACTGCAGGAGCAGAGACAGCAACCAGTGTTGGGGAAGTTACTTTTAAAAAGTAAGGAATTTTAGTAAGTTACCTTTCGTGGGTAACTACTAACTCATCCAAAAACACAGTAACTGTAATAGTGTTACTGAAAGAGAAAATGTAAAGAATTATGTGGTAAATTATGACAACCCACATTAACATATATAGTTTATATTATTGGTAAGTCTAAAAGTTTACACATAGACATAGTAGTCATAGTGTATTACCCAAACATCTGTGCTAAAGTTTACTCATTTGGAGCTAAAGTGTTGGTGGTTAAAGTCCAGTCAACACAGACATTCTACGTGGAAGGAGAGTTGAGCAAAGGATGATCACATGAAGCCCTTACAATAGCCATGTTGGGTTAACCAGTGAAAATCAATGGTTAGGTGCAGATCAATGGAGTGAAAATCAATGGTTAGGTGCAGATCAATGGAGTGAAAATCAATGGTTAGGTGCAGATTAGGCCAGAGTAGAGCAGTGCTTCATTGTTTAGCTTAGTTTCACTCGGTCAACACCTACTGTATGTCTGAAGGTTATGGAAAGCTCTCTCATACACACATGTCTGAGTAAGTCAACTATGTTCGATGCAATAAACCAAAGAGAGCTACAATGACGCGACAACCAGCGCCTGGTCTTCTCTTGTTACCACCGCCTTTCTAAAGACAGAACCCAATGCAGATCTACAACATCCATGGGCCCCATGCCAGTCACCACCAGAGATACTACAATTACAATTACAGTTACTGCAAAAATGTGTCCGGAAGAACGTTATTTGTACAGGTGTTAATCCCAACACTGATGACAGAATGTGTTTAGCCAAAGATCGATGTGAAGGGAGAGAGTTGAGACCGTCTTTAATAAATCAACCCTGAATACAAACAGCAGCAAAACAATGTACAACTGCAGAATATCCTTTACAAAAATGTTATTGGGACTTAATTTGATTAATTGATCAATACATATCACTTACACCAGTTTTTCCCCTATATGCATTATTGTGTGGCCACCACACAATAATCACCAGCCACCACGGTAATGCAGTGCCCAAAACAGGGCAAAACAGTTCTTAATGAACCCACCAATATTATACCGACAACCCATTCCACTGTCATCATGACTATGAGTTTACTGATGTATAGAAAGTGCTTTTGATCCATCATAATCTTACATTGTCCAGACGGATCTTGGTAAGATCTTCAGAGTACCACCATGAACAGTGAAAAAGCATGGGAATAGTGTTTCAGTGAACCTGTGTGTGAAGGTGTGTATGTGTGTGTTAGTATCAGGATCACAGAATGACAGCTTTCCTTTATTCCACTTGAGTTGGACTCTGATCCTCTGAGGTTTCTGCTTCACTGAGAGAACAGTGGATGACCCTGAGGAGACTGCTCTGAATTTACCTACATCTAACGATATTCTCCAGCTTTTACCCGCAGTGTTTCCCTTCCTCTGAAAGGACTCTGCTAACACACCTACTATCCAGAGTGTATTGTCTCCAACCTCAACATCCCAGCTGTGAGTCCCTGAGTTAAAGCCCTCAGAACCAAGGACAAAGCCAAGCCGGTCAAACCTCTCTGTGTTGTCAGGGAGATTCTGTTTGTCTCCCCATGTCACACTGGTCAGATCATCAGACAGGGTGTATTCTGGGTAGGCAGTGTTGGGATCCAGAATAACAGGAGTGTAGGAGACAATGTCCTTCATCTTGTCCCAGACTCTGAAGCTCAGGTTGCCCAGGTGTTTGGCCACGTCTATCAGTGCTCCTGAGACCGGCTGTGGGTCCTGCAGTGTGAGCTGGACTCTTTCCATGGTGGTCTTGTAGTTCTGCAGGAATGAGATGTGTTCAGCTCTCAGCTCCTCCTCTATGGCTCTGACGGCGTTTGAAACGGTTGATATGTCTCTGTTGAGAGCCTCGATCTTCTCCTTCATCATCTGACTCTTCTGCTGCTCTTCCTCCCTCAGTTTGGTGATCCTGGCCTCCTCTTCATCATGTAGAAACTGATGAAGCTTCTTAAACTGTTCCTTCATCTGCGTCTCTGTGTGTCGGGTCTGGAACGTAATGTGTTCTGCTGTTTGGTTGTAGTTTGTTTTAGTTTTATTAAAAACCTCCAGTTTGTCCTGTAAACAGTTTAGTGATTTCTGGACTTCTTCCTTGTGATCCAGAGCAGCTTCAGTGATGGGCCTGATTTTGTGCCAGTTGTGTTTTTTAGAATCTCGACACACAAGACACATTGGCTGTTGACATTCCAGACAGAACAGTTTGAGTTTCTCAGCATGCAGACTGCAGACCTGATCCTCAGACCCTGATGGTGTTCCCGTCTGTCTCTCCTGTGTGAAGGACTCACACAGGTTCTTCAGAACCAGGTTACGAGTTGGCAATCTGTCAAAGATATTTCATTACAGACTGGACATTGCTTTATTTTCTTGTCTCTCCACCAGTCCTGCAGACATTCTTTACAGAAGCTGTGGCTACAGGACAACACAACAGGATCTTTAAAGATGTCACAACACACAGGGCAGGAAAAGTCGTCTTCCGAGAGAGACGACTTGGAAGCCATTTTAACAAACCCTCTTTCAGATTGTTCAGTCAAGTTTACTTTCACGTTGACTCCTGTTTCTTGTTAAAGTCCATTCAGTGGTCAGACAGTCAGCAGCAGGTTCCAGTGGTCTGGGTCACTATTAACTCCTTTTAAAGTCCATTCAGTTGACAGACAGAGTCAGCAGCAGGTTCCAGTGGTCTGGGTCACAATTAACTCCTGTAGCTTTTTGGACAGACAGTCTGTCCTTCCTCACTGGACGTTGTTGTGTTTGATCTGAATGTCGATCTTATCGTCTCACTATGAGTGAATCTTTGTCTCACTATGAGTCAGACAAGAGGTGGAGCTGCCTTTGACAGACCAGTCAAAATACAAGTCCACACACACACACACACACACACACACACACACACACACACACACACAGGGTTCAAAGGGGAGCGATTAACCATGCTAGACAGGTGTGACCGACGGACGGTGGATAACATTCATGTTATCCACCGTCTGCCTGTTTGTCTGCGTGTTTGTGAAGTTATCTCTTCATCGGTATGAATGTTTGTACACGGCACACCCTCCCAGTACACAGAGGAGGAACCTCCCTTTACTTCAAATACTTTAAATACTTTACTACTCATGATGGTGTAGCACCCAGCCATGAGCCAGCCACAACAGCCCTGCCACTCGGGCTCAGCCCTATTGGCGCGTCTGGTTGTGCGTTGGACTGGCGAGTGGGAGTCCCGGGTTCAATCCCTGCTTCCGCGTAATACTACAGTGGCACTAATTATTGGCTGATTAATGTTTTAGGCCGATAAAGGTCCGCACACACTGTCTGTGAAGAATAAATGCTATGTTAAAGAGGGGGTGCCGTGATTTTTTGATTTTTTCCAATTTTGTATATGTTTAAGAGGTGACAGTATGTAAATAGACCCCTTTCTGTGTTTTTATGTACAATGATGTCTTCCCTTTGTATTTAGGGTTTCTTTCTGGGGGCTGAACCTTTCCTGCCAAATGTGCCAATGAAAAAAACTTCAATCTAGTGACAGCACATGCTCAGCCCCTCCCCTAACTCCTCCCCCTTTATCATGCAACTAAAGCTGTGGGCGTGGCTTCAGTTCAGATGGATCTCCACCCATCACCACCCACCAGGCAAACCAGACATACTTAATTCTCGTGGACATCCCGTTAGAACCCCTCCGCCGGTCACGCGGACGGCTCGTATCACGACGAGATGTAGATTTCGTTCTTTAATCCAACTATTAGTCCGTGCGCATCGTCTGATGATCATCCCGTTGCTGACTTTCATTTGGGACAGAATTGGGGACAACTTTTTTTTCCCCCGTCCCATTGACGTCCATTCAATCCAATGCATTCAAACGGCTCTCCTCCGGTTTGCCCCCTCAATGTCGCTGGCGCATGGGTTAAGCAGCCAGGGCTACACAGCACTTCCTGACTTGTGAGCCGGATGTTTTGGGGCAGATCGCCAGATGATCGATTAGGCAAGACAACAGACACAGCATAACAGAAACAGCACATCCTGTTTAGGAGATCTGAGCTTCAAAATAAGGGCTTTTTTACCGATCGAACTGGTTTGAGCCGCGGCAGTGGAAAGAAAACAAAGAAAATCCGATCGCGCTCAATGAGTTAATGAACTGGCTGGGTGAAATCATAAAAATGACAGTTTAACAAACACTGTAGACTTTTTGGGAAAAGAAATCTTACTTTTCATATAACAATAATACCTGATAGACAAAATTCATGGCACTACATCTTTAACTCTTTGACAGATTAGCAGAATATCTAGGCTCGCTCCCATTACGCTCAATAGTAACATATTGTAGTAATATATTTTATACAATGAATGATATCCAAAGACAGCATAAGGTGTCTACTTTAAGGGAAAATAAAATGAGTTGATTATTTATTTCAATTCTTTTATACATTTGAGAAAACAGCCTGTATTTTCACATTTCATTGTTTCCAGAGCTCATTCAGGGATAAATGCATTTAAAGTTATATCATTTATCATTTATCATTTCTAGTTATAAAGTGTGAGGTGTTTTCTGGGTTTTGTAGTCCAATCACCACTTAAATGACTTCATCAGGTGATGTGCAGTGAGTTAATGAACTTGTTAATAAGTGATAATCAGACAACAGAAACCCCAAAAGTCATGGTAAATCTGTTAAGGAGTTAATGACTGCAAGCTGAAAACTATCAAACTAAAAACCCAGACAACCAGAACACACATTACCAATATGGGGAAACACTGAAATAACAGAGTAAAACAAGATTGGTATGTCAGAAACCAACTGCAAGCTTTAAACTTGTAATTATAATATCAGTTGACAGGGGCGGATTGGCCATCTGGAGTACAGGGACTTTTCCCGGTGGCCTGCGCCACCTAGTGGCCTGGACAAGATCCAAAATGCACTAGTGGCACTTCCAAAATGCACTAGAATGTGCTAGATGCCCGCCTGGAACATACAGATCAAAATGACCATTAATCTTCTACATTCTCTAGTTGTGTAGACTAAGTTGGGCTAATTCACATGATGAATATTTAAACTCTTGAGGGTGTAAAAATGAAACCAAAGGGACCCGCAAGGGTCCATTTGGGACAGGTCTCACAAGGGACAGGTCTCACAAGATTTCACACTGGCCAAAGTCACTCCCTGCATAAGAAAGAGTAAATTATAGACCCTGTTTCAATAGAGGTGAGCAGTCCTTCACGATGATGTCTGTGTTCTGGAAATATTTACCATTCATGTTCCTCATAGACTTTTTGAAAATGATTCATATAAAGACAATAAATACAATATTTCCATAAAAAAATCTAATTAGCAAAATAGAGAAAAAAAAAAACATCAGGATGCAACACTTTGTTTTATTTTTCTTTCCCTAGAAATTATTTGATTGTCTCAAAACATTGTGTGTGTTGTCATTTGTCACGACCCGAGTTGGCTTTGTGCACGAATACTGCAATAATTTTCGAAAAGTGTATGAGAAATATAAATGGAGAATCTATTTCTGGAGCAGAGGCGATATTACGACTGGAGGGACTGGAGCGATATTAAGACTGGAGGGACCGCTCAGCTCAATTCTAAGCTGCATCTTGAAGGTGATGGAAAAAACAGGTAGAAGAGAACCGTGGCACTAAAAATAATTCTGGTTCGTATGTAGTGTAGTGGGTTGAACTTAGCAATGTAGCAGAATAACAGCTTCAAAACCATCAGGCTAATTAATTTCACTTTCAGATTCAGATTCCTGTACAAGTTACTCCATTCACTATATAGATATTTGATCATTTTAACAGCCCCGCCCCCTTCGTATACAAACCCATTGTAACTTAAAACTCCATTTTAACCATAATACATTGGTAATTACATTACCAATCTTTTTCTGGTGACTGATATGACATTTATTTTTAAAATGGAAAATGTAGCAGCCTCCATATTCGGGTATGCCCACCCGGGTTGGAACCAAACAAATAAAACATTTTTTTTAAATAAATAATTAATAAATCAAAACAGTAAATGAGAAACCACAGCCCTCTCATGTAGGAGGTCAATATCAGTCACCAGAAAAAAAAAAGATTGGGTGTATTAGATGAATCTATCATGGTTAAAATGGAGTTTTAAGTAATAATGGGTTTGTATAGGAAGGAAGTGGATGCACTAAAATGAACATCAAATATCTAAATAGTGAATGTAGTAACTTATAAACTGTCTGGTGTGTTCACATGAGACCGAGTAGACCATAAAATGACCAAAAGGTTTTTTTTAAAGTGCAATATGCCTTTAATAGGAGTCTTGCATGGCCAGCACTGTAAATGGAACTGTATACAGTATTGTGTGTTTAAAGCGGTTCCACCTTGAAATTAAAATGTATTATATAGGCCTACATGTTGCACTTTAATATCTCTTTATGACCACTCTAAACTCTCAGTTCATTCATTTAATACCTCCCACTGAAGCCTACCCAACCAATCAGATCATTCATTTAATACCTCCCACTGAAGCCTACCCAACCAATCAGATCATTCATTTAATACCTCCCACTGAAGCCTACCCAACCAATCAGATCATTCATTAACACCTCTTTATACCAACTGGAGCCTATACAACCAATCATTTTCATCCTCTCTCAGGATTCTATTCCAAGCCATTTCAGCTGCAGTACCACAAATGTCCACACCTGGGGGCACTGAACCACAGTGGGAGGAGGTGGGGACTGATCCAATCCATGCATATATTAAAACGTGGGTGGAGTTAAAGCTAAAGGAGGAGAAGCTATTCAAATCTGTGAATATGACACCACATTAGGGAAGAATCTGAATGTGTGAAAAATAGAGATATCTCAATGAAGGTCTGACTGTTTAAAGAAACAACACAAACAAATGTCAAATATCAACTTCATGGTGGAATTGGCCCTTTAAATGTTTCACTGTTTAGGTTCTTTAAAATGGAAAGACAGTGAATTCATTTTATGACTCCAACCGACAGCCGCTGCCCATGGTCCATGAGCTGTACCTGTCGGTATAGCCTACGCAGAATTAGGAAACTAAACCAAAATGCGAGATTTGTGCAGGAACAAACAGGCTAGTATACTGTAGGTTGTTGTGGGGTGAAATTAGCTTTTGTGCGTGTGTGTGCGTGAGTAAGACAGAGAGAGATCACTGCCCTGCCTTCACCTGTCCGCAAGAACACCATCACCCTCTACTGGCTACTGGGTGTCTTACCTGTATAGTGTTAGCACTGTACTGTAAACCCTGTTAATAATAACCCGCTTTGTGGAAAGAAAGTAATTTAAACTAGTATTCAGAACAAACACATTTTCTAACCTGACCCTCTTCTTACAGTGAATGCAAATAATATTAAGGATATTACTATTGTCTTAATTCATCAATATACTACAATATGAATATATTCATTTTAAAAAGATACTGTACATATCTACTCGTCTTCTTTGTTATTATTGAGCCAATGGGTTTCAGTCTGCAATGTGTATTATCATATTATTATCCCAGAGTGGTGTATAGTCATAGAAACAGATTCCTATACAAAATCTCCTCACTATAATCAATAAAAACACCCTATCAGAGGGCCTAGTACAAGGTTTCCTCCACTATGTCTGTACCTCTTGGTACCATAGCACATCAAAGAGCCTGAAAACAAGACTACAGTCCTCCCAAAACTAACTGATCAGGCTGTTACTGGGCCTCACTCCCAGAACCCACCTCACCCCTGCCCAATTTGACAGTCTGGGGTGGCTTAGGGTCAGAGTACAACATCTGTTTCCTGTTTCTTTTTAAACAGTTCCTTTTAGATCCATAAATGTTTTGTTCTGAACATGGAGGTCCATATTGTAAACAGGTTTAATGCTCTGTTATGTTTACTATAGCTTTAAGTTTAAAATGTAGCCACCCAATTCTTGGACAATAAATACAAATGTTAATAAAAAAACAAACAGCTCCTGTTAAAATTGGAACAGAATTAAACTAAATAAGGTTGAAGTTCCCATCCATGATGTATATGAGACGGTGAACCATTTTTATATCCTCTAAATGGCCCAATAGAGAAGAACAAAGAATGAAAACATAAAAACATATAAAACTGCAAAACCTTTACTCACAAAAGACTATCAGTTAACTGAGATAAGTTCAGTTTAAAAGGAACTCACATATTGAACCTACATTGTTCAGATGTGAAGAGATCATACAGTAGTGTTCAAAATAATAGCAGTCTGTTCAAAAAACTGAATAAAGCCCAAAATCCTTATAGTGATTTTATTTCCATGCATTGGGAACACTGCACATCATATTTTAAATCAAAACATGCAGAAAAAAGCAGAAATTATTTAATTACTTTACAGAAAATGAAGAAAAATGAACTTTGGGCTTTTCAAAAAAAATAGCAGTGTCTGCACTTTACTTTACAAACTCAAATATTTACTGTATTAACTGAAAAATATCCAGGATTCAGCATTCCTGTGAATCACTAAACTAATATTTAGTTGTATAGCCACTGTTTTTGAGAACCGCTTCACATCTGTGTTGCATGGAGTCGACCAACTTCTGGCATCTGTGAACAGGTATTCCAGATTTGACAACGTTCCATAATTCCTCTGCATTTCTTGGTTTTGCCTCAGAAATAGCATTTTTAATGTCACCCCACAAGTTTTCTATCAGATTAAGGTCCGGGGATTGGGCTGGCCACTCCATGACTTTAATTTTGTTGGTCTGGAACCAAGAAGCTGCTCGCTTCATGGTGTGTTTGGGGTCGTTGTCTTGTTCAAACACCCATTTCAAGGGCATTTCCTCTTCAGCATAAGACAACATGACCTCTTCAAGTATTTTGATGTATCCAAACTGATCCATGATCCCTGGTATGCGATAAATAGGCCCGGCACCATAGTAAGCGAAACATCCCCATAGTAAAGCATTGTGGTGCAAGCATCCTGATACTCTTACTATGGTGCCGGGCCTATTTATCGCATACCAGGGATCATGGATCAGTTTGGATACATGAAAATACTTGAAGAGGTCATGTTGCCTTATGCTGAAGAGGAAATGCCCTTGAAATGGGTGTTTCAGCAAGACAACGACCCCAAACACACCAGTAAGCGAGCAGCTTCTTGGTTCCAGACCAACAAAATTAAAGTCATGGAGTGGCCAGCCCAATCCCCGGACCTTAATCTGATAGAAAACTTGTGGGGTGACATTAAAAATGCTGTTTCTGAGGCAAAACCAAGAAATGCAGAGGAATTATGGAACGTTGTCAAATCTGGAATACCTGTTCACAGATGCCAGAAGTTGGTCGACTCCATGCAACACAGATGTGAAGCGGTTCTCAAAAACAGTGGCTATACAACTAAATATTAGTTTAGTGATTCACAGGAATGCTGAATCCTGGATATTTTTCAGTTAATACAGTAAATATTTGAGTTTGTAAAGTAAAGTGCAGACACTGCTATTTTTTTGAAAAGCCCAAAGTTCATTTTTCTTCATTTTCTGTAAAGTAATTAAATAATTTCTGATTTTTTCTGCATGTTTTGATTTAAAATATGATGTGCAGTGTTCCCAATGCATGGAAATAAAACCACTATAAGGATTTTGGGCTTTATTCAGTTTTTTGAACAGACTGCTATTATTTTGAACACTACTGTATATATTTTTAGTGAAAACAATCAAGTCATGGTGTCAGTTTTTTATTATCTGTCTAAAATTAATGTCAAATATTTCTATAGTTGTAACCTGTATGTGAAGTCATATTGACAGGTGTACACATTTGGTCACCTACAAACAAAATTAACATTAACATAAAAATTAAATTACTTCCCCCACACTACCATATACTGTCTGTAGTTTTTATGTCAGAAAAACTCATCCAAGTCTCTTTTTAAGTTAAGCTAAAGTTTTGGTTACTGCTGCAGCATTGAACAGGGAAAGATACATGAAGACCAGGGTTGGGGAAGTTACTTTTAAATAGTAAGTAATTATAGTTACTTCTCCTGGGTAAGTACTAACTCACCCACTGAAAACACAGTAACTGTACTGGTGTTACTGAATAGGAAAATGTAAAGAATTGCTTCACAAGATACTGCAAAAAGTAGTTCCTTACATAAAGACGTTACTTGTAAGGATGTTAGTCCCAACACTGATGACAGAATGTGTTTAGATAAAGTACGATGTGAGGAGAGAGAGAGGAGTCTGGGTAAGAGACAACATCTTTAATTAATCATTCCTGAACACAAACATGGTCTTGGGATTAATTTCCTTAACAATGTCATTTCACGCATTTAGAAAACTTTCTTATTGAATTATTATTGAAAATGTATTACAGTTTGTAGAAAGGGTACAGTACACTTCAAAGAAGGTAAAGGTCAATACAAACTGCAGCACAAAGACTTGTTTCCATGAGGGTCGTCCATTCTCAATTAAAAATTAAGAAATGAAATAAAATATACAAAATAAAATCAATCATATACATCAGAGCCACCACACAGCCTTGAAGGAGTCTAGGATGAGATTGACATTTCTCATCCAAAACAACTTATTACTACTGTTTTGTATCATCAGAATCAGGCTATTAATACATTAATAACATTACTAATGCTTAAAATGAAAAGATTGATATTTGGTTAGAAAGAACTGTCAAGTTGTTTGCCACTAAAGAAATATAGTAATAAGTCAGGGAAATCTGAAGAGATTTTTTTTTTTTTTTTTTTTCAAATATGGGGACAATTTATGGGTTTATGAGTAGCAATATGTACTGGATAATTCAATTGCACAGTAATGTGAGGGTAAACTTTTCTTTTCTTCTTTTCTCTTTTCTTTTCTTTTTTTTTTTGAAAATCTAAAAGGACATTTTATTAACAACCAAAACTGTAAAGTATCATAAAAACGTCAATAAAAATGTTGTTTAAAAACGTTTTGGTCAGACACTATATATCTATCATTATGTTATGATATATGTTATATATCCATTGTCCACAGTTAGACAGATCTAGGTAAGATCTTCAGAGGACCACCAGGACCAGTGGCAATGTATGGAAAGAGTGTCTCAGTGAAACTGTGTGTGAAGGTGTGTATGTGTGTGTTAGTATCAGGATCACAGAATGACAGCTTTCCTTCATTCCAGTCCAGCTGGACTCTGATCCTCTGAGGTTTCTGCTTCACTGAGAGTAAAGTGGAGAATAATGACCCTGAGGAGCCTGCACCGTATTCACCTTCATTTAACAGTATGCTCCAGTCTGGACCCTTTGTGTTTCCCTTCCTCTGAAAGGACTCTGCTATGACACCTACTACCCAGACTTTATTGTCTCCAACCTCAACATCCCAGCTGTGAGTCCCTGAGTTAAAGCTCTCAGAACCAAGGACAAAGGGCACCTGCTCAAACCTCTCTGTGTTGTCAGGTAGCTTCTGTCTCTCTCCACGTCTCACGCTGGTCAGATCATCAGACAGGGTGTATACTGGATGTGCAGTGTTGGGGTCCAGAATGACAGGAGTGTAGGAGACAATGTCCTTCATCTTGTCCCAGACTCTGAAGCTCAGGTTGCCCAGGTGTTTGGCCACGTCTATCAGTGCTCCTGAGACCGGCTGTGGGTCCTGCAGTGTGAGCTGGACTCTTTCCATGGTGGTCTTGTAGTTCTGCAGGAATGAGATGTGTTCAGCTCTCAGCTCCTCCTCTATGGCTCTGATTGCGTTTGAAACGGTTGATATGTCTCTGTTCAGAGCCTCGATCTTCTTCTTCATCATCTGACTCTTCTGCTGCTCTTCCTCCCTCAGTTTGGTGATCCTGGCCTCCTCTTCATCATGTAGAAACTGATGAAGCTTCTTAAACTGTTCCTTCATCTGCGTCTCTGTGTGTCGGGTCTGGAACGTAATGTGTTCTGCTGTTTGGTTGTAGTTTGTTTTAGTTTTAATAAAAACCTCCAGTTTGTCCTGTAAAGGCTTCAGTAATTTCTGGACCTCCACCTTGTGATCCAGAGCAGCTTCATCGACGGGTCTGATTCTGTGTCCGGTGTGTTTTTTAGAATCTCGACACACAAGACACACTGGCTGTTGACATTCCAGACAGAACAGTTTGAGTTTCTCAGCATGCAGACTGCAGACCTGATCCTCAGACCCTGATGAAGCTCTCTCCAGTGTGAAGGCCTCACACAGGTTCTTCAGAACCAGGTTACGAGGCGGACGATCCGTTGAAGATATTTCCTTACAAACTGGACATTCCTTTATTCTCTTCTCTCTCCACCAGTTCTGCAGACAGTCTTTACAGAAGCTGTGGCTACAGGACAGGAGAACAGGATCTTTAAAGATGTCAAAGCACACCGGACAGGAAATGTCCTTTTCCGAGAGAGAAAAATTGGAAGCCATTTCAACAAACACTGGAACAATGCTCACACACTGGAATTCTACCAGTCAGCTGTGGTAACACTCCCTCTTCCACAATGTTCCCTGAAGTTTACTTTCACTTTGACTCCTGTTTCTTGTTAAAGTCCATTCAGTTGACAGACAGAGTCAGCAGCAGGTTCCAGTGGTCTGGGTCACTATTAACTCCTGTAGCTTTTTGGACAGACAGTCTGTCCTTCCTCACTGGACGTCGTTGTGTTTGATCTGAATGTGGATCTTATTGTCTACGCTGTGCGGGTTCACCTGGTTGTTTTCTCCGTGTCCGGCCGTGTGTCTGCGCGTCTGTGTGCAGCTATCTGCAAGGAAATATGCATGCTTACTCCCAGTATGCTGTGAAACAACCGCTCTGCTCCAAACACTTCACTACATTTCAAATCACAGTGTCTAGGGGTGAGAACAGCAAATGGAATATTGACTACAAGCTGCAAACTATTACAACCCACTGTGTAATGCCAAATTGCAGTGGTAGATAGGGACCCTTATAGGGACCAAATGGATCCTTGCGGGTCCATTTGGTTTCATGTTTACACTCTCAAGAGTTAAAATATTCATCATGTGAATTATCCCAAGTCTACACAACTAGAGAATGTAGAAGATTAATGGTCATTTTGATCTGTATGTTGGACTGTTTGGTTTCCCAAATCCATCTTGGTATTGTGGACAAAAGCAAAAGAAATATTTACCCTCTGAATGCAACAAATTGATCAGGGAAACTTAAGGATAAATCCAGTGCCTCCAAGGGACCCTAAGCTGTTTTTTTTTTTATACATACTGATTTTTTTTAAACATACTGATTCTCTGTGCTTTTATATTTTATGATTTTATATTTTATGCCTTATTTTAGGTCCTCACTGTACTGCTTCTTTGATGTATTTTAATGATCTCTTTAATTCATTCCCACTATTTTTTGTTTTCTTCTCTATTGCAATGTAAAGCACTTTGAGCTGCATTTTATGTCATGAAAGGTGCTAGACAGACGTCTATTAGACATCTAATCAAAATCTAAGCTAAGATTAGACCTCTGAAAAACTCTCACTTTTAGACCTTTTTTAGACATTTTTTTAGATCTATAGATCTAGATGCTCAGTGGACCTCTGGGTCCTACAGGGAATCCATCTTCAACTTTCAATAAACTACAAAATATATATATATAAAATAAAACATCTCTTTTTTCAGCTTTTTTCATTCCTCATCTAGTTTTTCACCGTTGCCTGTTTGATTGGGAACTACAGGTATTCTCAGTGTTCAGTTGAGTTTAGTCAAGTGGTTAATTATTTAGCCACTAATATGCACATGCTACATAACATGACATTTCACAATCACGTCTTAGCCCTACATGGCTATTATTCTTTTTAGAATAATAGCCATACATAGAAGCATTGACTTGTGGATACATTTAAATGTTGGCGCTCTTTTCGTGCTCATTATTCCCTGTTTACTTACCCATTAAATAATTCCAAAGACGTGGAGTACGATATAGTCCTCTAGTTTCATATCCATGTGAAAGTTGTAGCACAAAACGCCTATTTAGTCAAATATCTCCACTTTTCACGAGACGAACACAGACTCTGGAAAAGGGGCTCATAATACCAGCTGAACGCATTTTGACAACTTCCTCTGATCGCTGAAAACGTCATCAGGCTAACACAAAAAGTTCGGGGAACACAATTGGCAGGTGGCGTGATTAACTACCCAGCCCCTATCGCAATGCACCAGGCAATTGTGTTCCCCGAACTTTTTGTGTTAGCCTGATGACGTTTGCAGTGATCAGGTGCAGCTGGTATTATGGTCCCCTTTCCCCCAGGGAGAGATGTCTGTGTTCGTCTCGTGAAAAGTGGAGATATTTGACTAAATAGGCGTTTTGTGCTACAACTTTCACATGGATATGAAACTAGAGGACTATATCGTACTCCACGTCTTTGGAATTATTTAATGGGTAAGTAAACAGGGAATAATGAGCACGAAAAGAGCGCCAACATTTAAATGTATCCACAAGTCAATGCTTCTATGTATGGCTATTATTCTTTTTAGAATAATAGCCATACATAGAATGTATGTAGGGCTAAAACACGTCTCATCAATCATGACAGTCCTTAGTGCCAACTCACCAGAATTCTTCTTTTACATTCCCACACCAGAGGGTGATGAGTCTTCTCTCCATGTCCACTTCCAACACTGTATCAAAACATCATCATCAATTATCTGTCAATATTCTGACTGCTTATTTCATATTTATTTTACTGAGCATCAGGCTCAATATCATCTGCATGAGCACTCACCGAATTCTATTCCATGTTCTTCTTATTTCTTCCACGACATCCTCTTCATCTTTTATTACAGGGGTTTCAACAGGTGGTCCAGGGACCACTAGTGGTCCATGAGAAGATTGCAGGTGGTCCCCAGGCTAAATGTTGGAAAGTTGGTTAACCAGATGTAACTCTTTGAGAGCGTAAAAAATTTCTTCTCTTTTTTTTTCGTAAAAAAGTTTCATGTTTACACTCTCAAAGAGTTAAAATATTCATCATGTGAATTATCCCAAGTCTACACAACTAGAGAATGTAGAAGATTAATGGTCATTTTGATCTGTATGTTGGACTGTTTGGTTTCCCCCAAATCCAGCCTGGTATTGTGGACAAAAGCAAAATAAATCTTTACTTTTGGGGTCTGTGGGGTTAAAATGTCATCAAATAGTGGTCCTCTATGGCTCAAATACTGAATACTGAAATAGTGGACCCTGGTATGAAACAGGTTGAAAACGATGATCTCTCATGACTCACGTGTTTGTGTTGATTTTCTTCTCAGTCTGTGTTTACTCTGTAACTCCACCGTGTCTCTGCTCAGTATTCACCTCCCAGCCTTCTGCTCATTGTTTTAATGCTCAGTATTCACCTCCCAGCCTTCTGCTCATTGTTTTAATGCTCAGTATTCACCTCCCAGCCTTCTGCTCATTGTTTTAATGCTCAGTATTCACCTCCCAGCCTTCTGCTCATTGTTTTAATGCTCAGTATTCACCTCCCAGCCTTCTGCTCATTGTTTTAAAGCTTTTAATCTAATTTACATAAACTAGTTTCATTCCTCACGTGTCTCTGCTCAGTATTCACCTCCCAGCCTTCTGCTCATTGTTTTAATGCTCAGTATTCACCTCCCAGCCTTCTGCTCATTGTTTTAAAGCTTTTAATTGTCTGTCTTCTATGTTTTGGTGTTATCTCTCCACTCTGTGCAGCATGTCAACACAACACTAGTCTCCACTTTCCCGCTGTTGTTGTTGTGTCGCGCTGCGATGACGTCACGCAGCTCTCCTCTCAGGACAGAGCCATCTAGTAGAAGAGCTGCGACATTGAGGGGTCAGAAAAAGAGCGATGGAGCTGCTGTTCATGCAGCCCGACGATTAGGGACAAACCGGAGTTGCGAAATGCATTGTTTTCAACGAGGACGGCGCAAATAAGAACAGTTTTGTGAGCATATGCTCAAAATGACAACTGTTCTATAGTAGTCTATTGTAATGTAACGACTCACTAAACACTGTAGCTTATAGTGGATATATGCTGTGTATGTATCTAAAGGGATTTAAGGTCCACTGCATTTCTGCACACTTCAGGTCCAGGACTTGTCCCTATTTGTTGTCCCATTCTCAATAGAAGTCTAAGTAGAAGAGCCTCCATTGGACTGACCCCATGAAGTGAACGGAGTTGGCGTTACTCTGTCTATACTTTGCTCTCAGGGATCGATTGCGCAATCTCTCTGTTAAAGTTGTACATTACAGTACCTTATCATACCAAAACCACAGGCCCCTCCTAAATGCCCTGACTGCCCCACCAAACATGAATGCATGCAAGCATGCAAAAAAAAAAAAAAAAAAAAAAAAAAAAAAGATATTTCAAATTAAAGTGCTTATATCTAAAATGATGTGAACCACTACTACTGCTACTAACTAACTACAGCTGTGTCACCACTAAACCAACAGCATTTCATCATTGAAAACAGAAAACTCTCTGAGTCAGACCTTTAGCTTTATGCATGCTGCGTGTCTGTTGCAACTTCAACAACAACTGATGTTATTATTGATGCTTTACTTGACTAATAAAAGTCCTGTAACTGAAAATGGTATGGGTACAGCTTCATCGCCGATGAAGCTGGAAGGAAGGAACACACATTTTGAACCTACAGTACATTGTTCAAATGTGAAGACGTCATATGTTAGCAAAAGCAACCAAGTTATGATGTCAGTTATTTATTATCTGTCTAAAATTAAGGTCAAATATTTCTATAGTTGTAAAACACATGTGATGTCATATTGTCAGGTCAGGTCTACACATTTGATGCCACAGCTACAGACAAAATTTACACTTACATACAAAAACAAATTACTTCCCCCACACTACCATATACTGTCAGAAAAACTAAAGTTTAGGTTACTGTTGCAGTATTTAACAGGGAACGATACAAGACAACACCAAAGTTGGGGAAGTTACTTTTAAATAGTAAGGAATTATAGTTACTTCTTGTGGGTAACTACTACTGTAACTCACCCACTGAAAACACAGTAACTGTGATGGTGTTGCTGAATGGAAAAATGTAAAGAATTACTTCAAGTTGCTGCAAAAATTAGTCCATTATGTAAGAACATTAGTCCTAACACTGATGACAGAATGTGTTTAGATAAAATACGATGTGAGGAGAGAGACTAAGAGACAACATCTTTAATGAATCAATCTTGAACATAAACATGGTCTTGGGATTAATGTCATTTCAGGCATTTAGACGTTCTTATTGAATTATTAATTGAAAACGTATTAAAGTTTGTAGAATGGGAACAGTACTCTTCGGGGAAGGTACAGGTCAATACAAACTGTACAGATAGAGGATAAAAACAGAATAAAAGCACAAAGACTTGTTTCGTGAGGGTTCTCCACTTTCAATTAAAGATTAAGAAATAAAATAAGATACAAAAAAATTAATCATATACACCTGTTTTTTCGCATATATACATTATTGTGTGTGAGGAGCCACCACTCAATTATAACTAGTCACCACAGTGTGATTTGAAACGCCCACAAATAGGCCAAACAAAGAACAAAAACAATAATTCAAAAAATGCAGAGCAAATAAAAAATCTTTAATGTGCGTATGTGTGTGCATAGGGCTCCACATACGCCTAGTGGAAAAAGTGTACACCATTAGAGAATAAAAGAAAACACATACAGTATAGAATAATAATGACGGGTGGGACATTTTTTTTACACAAGCCAGTTTGGTACTGTAGCCGACTGTAAATGCTCTTTGAGAACGGCTTTGAAGGAGTCTAGGATGAGATTTACATTCACATTTCTTATTGCTACTGTTTTGTATTTGCCACTGTCATCATCAGAATCAGGCTATTAATATACTTTACAATTTATGGGATTCATGACTAGTAACCCATTGTGAACTGAACTGGATAATTCTATTGCACAGTAATCTGAGGGTAAACTTTACGTTTCTTTTTTTTGTCCTGCGTCCTTGTCTGTATGACACATGTACAGTATGTATGTATGTATGTATGTATGTATGTATGTATGTATGTATGTATGTATGTATGTATGTATGTATGTATGTATGTATGTATGCATGTGTTTTTGGACAATTGTATTAACATTTTATTAACAGCTAAAAAGTCTCAAATTAAAAAGTATCAATAAAATATTGTTTAAAAAGCGTTTTTGATTAGACACTATATATCTATCATTAAGTCTATAATAGTCATTGTCATCATACACTGTCCAGAGTTAGACTGATCTAGGTAAGATCTTCAGAGTACCACCATGACCAGTGGAAATGTATGGAAAGAGTGTTTCAGTGAACCTGTGTGTGAAGGTGTGTATGTGTGTGTTAGTATCAGGATCACAGAATGACAGCTTTCCTTTATTCCAGTCCAGCTGGACTCTGATCCTCTGAGGTTTCTGATTCAATGAGAGAGCAGTGGATGACCCTGAGGAGGCTGCTCTGTATTTACCTTCCTTTAACCCTATTCTCCAGTATGGACCCCCTGTGTATCCCTTCCTCTGAAAGGACTCTGCTAACACACCTACATCCCAGCGTGTATTGTCTCCAACCTCAACATCCCAGCTGTGAGTCCCTGAGTTAAAGCCCTCAGAACCAAGGACAAAGGGCCAGCAGTCAAACCTCTCTGTGTTGTCAGGGAGCTGCTGTTCCTCTCCCCATGTCACACTGGTCAGATCATCAGACAGGGTGAATACTGGACAGGCAGTGTTGGGGTCCAGAATGACAGGAGTGTAGGAGACAATGTCCTTCATCTTGTCCCAGACTCTGAAGCTCAGGTTGCCCAGGTTTTTGGCCACGTCTATCAGTGCTCCTGAGACTGGCCGTGGGTACTGCAGTATGAGCAGGAATCCTTCCATGGTGGTCTTGTAGTTCTGCAGGAATGAGATGTGTTCAGCTCTCAGCTCCTTCTCTAAGGCTCTGATCGCATTTGAAACGGTTGATATGTCTCTGTTCAGAGCCTCAATCTTCTCCTTCATCATCTGACTCTTCTGCTGCTCTTCCTCCCTCAGTTTGGTGATCCTGGCCTCCTCTTCATCATGTAGAAACTGATGAAGCTTCTTAAACTGTTTCTTCATCTGCGTCTCTGTGTGTCGGGTCTGGAACGTAATGTGTTCTGCTGTTTGGTCGTAGTTTGATTTACCTTTATTAAAGACCTCCAGTTTGTCCAGTAAAATGTTCAGTAATTTCTGGACCTTCTCCTTGTGATCCAGAGCAGCTTCATCGATGGGTCTGATTCTGTGTCCGGTGTGTTTTTTAGAATCTCGACACACAAGACACACTGGCTGTTGACATTCCAGACAGAACAGTTTGAGTTTCTCAGCATGCAGACTGCAGACCTGATCCTCAGACCCTGATGAAGCTCTCTGATGTCTCTCCTGTAATCTCGCCTGTTTGAAGGCCTCACACAGGTTCTTCAGAACCAGGTTACGAGGCGGACGATCCGTTAAAGATATTTCCTTACAAACAGGACAATGCTTTATTCTCTTCTTTCTCCACCAGTCCTGCAGACAGTCTTTACAGAAGCTGTGGCTACAGGACAGGAGAACAGGATCTTTAAAGATGTCACGACACACAGGACAGGAAAAGTCTTCTTCTGGGAGAGTCGCCTTGGAAGCCATTTTAACAAACACTCGACACTCACACAGTCAACAGTGGAACTCTGCCAGTCAGTGGTGGTAACACTCCCTCTTCCAGAATGTTCCCTGAAGTTTACTTTCACTTTAACTCCTGTTTCTTGTTAAAGTCCATTCAGTTGACAGACAGAGTCAGCAGCAGGTTCCAGTGGTCTGGGTCACTATTAACTCCTGTAGCTTTTTGGACAGACAGTCTGTCCTTCCTCACTGGACGTCGTTGTGCGAATGTGAATCTTACCGTCTCACTATGAGTCAGGCAAGGCGTGGAGCTGCCTTTGACAGGCGTGTTGCAACATGCACAAACAAACACACACAGCCGCACGCATCTGGGCTCTGATTTAGTATCTCAACCATCAATGCACGCAGCAACTCCTACTGTACATGTTTGGTTGCCCATGTTTAATGAAAATCATTCTGGATTGAGTGTGAGTGTGTTAACAGTAAACCTTAGTATATTCCTTCAAAAAGCTAAACCTAACCGAATATTTCAACCACATGGGTAAACAGATTAGGCAAAACTAAAATCTAAATACTCAATTTAAAAACCTTTCAGAAATTGAATAAAATTACAACATGATTGCCGGGATTCACCTGATGCTGAGTAATTGTGAACGCAGTGAGTGAGATTACTGTGTAAACCAGGCGGAAATGCCTGTGCATCTGTCTGTGTGTGCGTCACGCACTCCATATTTGGGTATGTGTGACTCCATATACAGGTATGCCTCCAGTCAGACTACAGCCTGGGAAGTGTAGCTGCGGAGGAGCTCATGGCACACAGCCTTTGGCTTTGGCCTTGGGCCGAGGCCGATGGAAAACCCCAGTGAAACCAGAGGTGTGTGAGCACATCGTAGGTCACATTCTACAGTATCCTGATTATCAGACTGGAGTTCAGCTTCCTGAAGCCTGAGTCTGAAAGTGTCCGCTGTCTGTGAGATTTCAATTCCACCATGAATATAATAGTACTTTTCCGAGAGAGACGACTTGGAAGCCATTTTAACAAACCCTCGACACTCAAAGCAGTCAACAGTGGAACTCTACCAGTCAGTGGTGACTTTGGCTTTCGACCGAGGCAGATGAAAAGCAGCAGTGAAACTAGAGGTGTGTGAGCACATCTTACCCTCACCCTGAAACTAATACTCTAATAGTCTCCACACATTGAAATTCTGTGAATGAGAAAGGATGGTCTTTTAATTTACTACAGACAGCTAACATAATTAAATGACTGATAAAGGCAAGTCTTGACTGGCATGCAAACAGGAACGATAGCCTTGTTTTGTTTTGTTTTTTTCATTCCATTCTGCAAGAGAAATAAATGCATGTGATTTCAAGAGCAGAGTGGTTACCCACCACCACACCAGGCAGAAACAGCCACGGGGCAACTTGGGTGACACATAACTGCCAACGGTGAGGAAATTTTATGATTACAACTGGTGCACGCGAACCACATGCACGCACCTGAGAATTTGCATACAGTTGTACTGTTAAGACTTATAAGTTCCTCTTTCTGGGTCCAGCTAAATCTCATGCTGAAACTACAGCCATATTAACTGCCTAGAAATAGAATTCTTAGTTAATCTGGGGCTGGCCATGTTCACTACTATTCACCACAGACCTGTGACCATTATGAAAATCCCAACTATAGCCATTTTTTAAGTTAGATTTTAAACTAAAAACACTTAAACATTGCTTACTCAATTATATCAGTCAACTAGGTCATGCCTGGGGTTTAAATGAGCTGTACTTGTGGGTGAAATGTGCTAGATGAAGTTGTATTGCCACATTGGTCAGACTTGGTATAGTCTTGCAATACATATGTGTAAACAATCAAAACAGTCTATGTCCAGTGACCTTATGAATGAGCATCAATGACATGATGCCTATAATATGAATAAAAACATTCACTCCATGCTCCAAAGGATACCAGGCTAATAAGCCTCATATGGATAAATACATTATACTTGTCGTCTATAACTAGAATTGAATGTCACTATAACTAAGTTACAGTATATCTATAACTAACCCTAACCCTATCCAAAGAAAATCTTGGCTGAGGCTCCAAATTGCTCAGAAACACCAATGGTTACTCAGAGTCATTACCAGAGTGTGTGTGTCTATTTAAGTATAAGTCTGAGTTCAGCATAAATGCAGCTGATCCATAAGCTTCCATTCCTACTGTAAATATGAATCATCAGATGACCAGAGAGCCTTAGAGAACAGAATACATAGGCAAGTCCAAGGGAGATTTTCCACATCATTACAACTTGAGCTCCTCATTTTAATTTTTTACAACGCTTGCTGTAGCTACAGTATATGTATTTTATATAACATTTTCACTACATAGTATATATTATGCATGCATAATTTCATATTATAGATGTGGTTTGCGTCTGTTTCATGTATGTATATGCCGAATTGCCGTGTGTGTGTGTGTGTGCGTGTGCGTGTGCGTGTGTGTGTGTGTGCGCGCATGTGTATTATGTGTCAAATCAAACCATTCCGTGCTACAAACACATCAACCCACCTACACACAAAGCTGTGCATAGGAAAGGCTAGTGTCCCTCAAAAATAACTACCATGTACATACAGTACACACACACACACACACACACACACACACACACACACACACACACACACACACACACACACACACACACACACACACACACACACAGTGCTGGCACTAACTATAGAGAAATAAAAATATATAGAGTGAACAGGAGCGATAGCCCCGCCCCCTTGCCGCTCATTTAAATACAAGTTGCTCAGTGGTGTTTTGAAACACCCGGAAGACCTCCGGAAGTACCATCCTCTTCTGCATTGGACACCAAATACTGACGCATTTGGACACCAAAATTTGGTGTCCAAGTGCGGAAGTGTTTCCTCCAATGTTAAAATCCAGGAGCACAGGGTTTACTAGTCATGAATCCACAGGCTGCCTGCAGTTCAGACTACAGCCACTAGGGCCTGCAGTTCACACTACAGGGCAGACCGTTTCATCGTTGGACAGGCTCTCTGAGGATGTGACACTAACCTGCCAGTAGCATGATGAGTCCAGCTGCGAAGAAGTCTGGATACGGAGCAAGTCCTGGTAGATCCATGGAAACATCTCTGCCCAGGGAGGAGGACATCACACTGCCCAGGAGGTCATCAAACGTCCCTGTCCATGCCCTGGCCACGCTGGATGTCCCTGAGACACACAGAGACAGAGAGAGGGTTGAATCAAACGTCCCTGTCCATGCCCTGGCCACACTGGATGTCCCTGAGAGACACAGAGACACAGAGACACAGAGAGGGTTGAATCAAACGTCCCTGTCCATGCCCTGGCCACGCTGGATGTCCCTGAGACACACAGAGACAGAGAGAGGGTTGAATCAAACGTCCCTGTCCATGCCCTGGCCACACTGGATGTCCCTGAGAGACACAGAGACACAGAGACAGAGAGAGGGTTGAATCAAACGTCCCTGTCCATGCTCTGGATGCGGCTTCGCGCCACGGGCGATGAAGCCGCACCCATACCATTTTCAGTTACAGGACTTTTATTAGTCAAGTAAAGCATCAATAATCAGTTGTTGTTGAAGTTGCAACAGACACGCAGCATGCATAAAGCTAAAGGTCTGACTCAGAGAGTTTTCTGTTTTCAATGATGAAATGCTGTTGGTTTAGTGGTGACACAGCTGTAGTTAGTTAGTAGCAGTAGTAGTGTTTCACATCATTTTAAATAGAAGCACTTTAATTTGAAATATCTTGGGTTGTTTTGCATGACATCATGTTTGGTGGGGCAGTGTGGGCATTTAGTGGGGCATTTAGGGGGGCATTGCCCCCCCCACGCCTATAGATCCGCTCCTGGAACCATTATCCTACCTATAACGTAGGACAGCAGTAGGTTAGTATCCTACCTATAACATAGGACAGCAGTAGGTTAGTATCCTACCTATAACGTAGGACAGCAGTAGATTCATATCCTACCTATAACGTAGGACAGCAGTAGGTTCCATCCAGTGATAAAGGCCCAGATCTCTCCTACGGTAACGTAACTGTACAGGTAAGCAGATCCGGTCTTGGGAACTCGGGCACCAAACTCTGCGTAACACAGGCCAGCGAACACAGAGGCGACGGCTGCCACCAGGAAGGATAGGATGATGCTGGGACCAGAGACCAGCCTGGCCACCTCCCCTGACAGAACGTAGACCCCTGCTCCAAGGGTACTGCCCACACCTAGGGCTACCAGGTCTAGAGTGGTCAGGCAGCGCTTGAAGTTAGACACCTAGAAATACATGAAACACACTGTTAGAACCGGACAACACATAGACCCCTGCCCCAGGGTGCTGCCCACACCCAGGGCTACCAGGTCCAGGGTGGTCAGGCAGCGCTTGAAGTTAGACACCTAGAAATACATGAAACACACTGTTATTATTAACACATAGACCCCTGCTCCTAGCCTGACTTCAGTCTGAATTGTCATTCCGTTTCACTTCATTATTCAGACTGAAGTCCCTCTCTACTACAGCAGTTTCTAGGATGTTTCACTTCATTATTCAGACTGAAGTCCCTCTCTACTACAGCAGTTTCTAGGATGTTTCACTTCATTATTCAGACTGAAGTCCCTCTCTACTACAGCAGTTTCTAGGATGTTTCACTTCATTATTCAGACTGAAGTCCCTCTCTACTACAGCAGTTTCTAGGATGTTTCACTTCATTATTCAGACTGAAGTCCCTCTCTACTACAGCAGTTTCTAGGATGTTTCACTTCATTATTCAGACTGAAGTCCCTCTCTACCACAGCAGTTTCTAGGATGTTTCACTTCATTATTCAGACTGAAGTCCCTCTCTACTACAGCAGTTTCTAGGATGTTTCACTTCATTATTCAGACTGAAGTCCCTCTCTACCACAGCAGTTTCTAGGATGTTTCACTTCATTATTCAGACTGAAGTCCCTCTCTACTACAGCAGTTTCTAGGATGTTTCACTTCATTATTCAGACTGAAGTCCCTCTCTACCACAACAGTTTCTAGGATGTTTCACTTCATTATTCAGACTGAAGTCCCTCTCTACTACAGCAGTTTCTAGGATGTTTCACTTCATTATTCAGACTGAAGTCCCTCTCTACCACAGCAGTTTCTGGGATGGGCGTGATCAAAGCAGCAGTCTTCACGGTGATTGGTTCATACCAACCCATATCAATATTGGGAAAGCAGACGACGTTGTTGTCATTATTATGCTAATGCGTTAGCATTAGCATAATAATGACGGCGCTAACTAAACAAACAGCCGACGAGCGTTACTAGCGTGTGAACAAAAGCAGTAAAATATGTCGGATGATGATGTTTATAAAACCTAAAGCCTGACGCTTCTTTAAAGAATAATAAAGTGAAACGAAGTGAGTGACAGGGCTGTTGGCCAATCAGGTGCTGGGCATGGATTTCCAACCGACAAACGCCCCCAAAGGCAACGAAGCCAGTCCTTGAATCACAAAGAAAAAATAAGGTAGTATTTTTAAGGTGCTGATTCAGGGCTGAGCCAGGCTACCCTGCTCCCAGAGTGCTGCCCACACCTAGAGCCTGTTCAACTCAAAATACCGTAGAGCAGGGGTTTTTCAACAGGTGGTCCGGGGACCACCAGTGGTCCTTGAGAAGGTTCCAGGTGATCCCCAGGCTAAATGATGGAAAGTTGGTTAGCCAGATGTAACTCTCGAGAATGTAAAAATGAAACCAAATGGACCCTTGCGGGTCCATTTGGTTTCATTTTCACACTCTCAAGAGTTAAAATATTCGTTTGCATGTTTGCAAAACCCAGCCTGGAAGTGTCAACAAAACCAAAAGAATTCTTTAGTTTTAGGTCTTTGGGGCTAAATGGTGTCAAATGGTGTCGTCAAATGGTGGTCCGTGGCTCAAATGCTGAATAAATGGTGGTCCCTGGAGTCAAAAAGGTTGAAAACCCCTGCAGTAGAGAATCTTCATCAAACCAGGCACATTGCCTAAACAGTTGGAATAGTGTAGCATTATGAATACTTGAACCTGGTGCTCTCGTGTGAACGAACGAACGAACGAACGAACGAACGAACGAACGAACGAACGAACGAACGAACGAACGAACGAACGAACACGTGGTAAACACTGGAAGACCCTGGGTTCGAACACCCGGTCACTGTACCACTGAGCCACTGCTGCCATTGTCAATGGGTGAGGATGAGGATGAGGATGGGCTGATATTTGTGAAGGTTTTCTTGGCTGCTTTTGTTTGATTTGCTTTGTTTGTTGTCATGTACAGCATATCTATTATTTTAAATTAAACAAGCTAATAAAATAACTGTAAATACAACGTAAGTATTCCACCTCTCCTTCAGGCTCCAGAGGTTTCCTCCTGGTCTAATAAAATAACTCACCTCTCCTTCAGGCTCCAGAGGTTTCCTCCTGGTCTAATAAAATAACTCACCTCTCCTTCAGGTTCCAGAGGTTTCCTCCTGGTCTAATAAAATAACTCACCTCTCCCTCAGGCTCCAGAGGTTTCCTCCTGGTCTAATAAAATAACTCACCTCTCCCTCAGGCTCCAGACTAATAAAATAACTCACCTCTCCTTCAGGCTCCAGAGGTTTCCTCCTGGTCAGACTGCGGAGCAGCAGCAGCACCTTGGAGCTGGACATCCTGAGAAAAACACGGGGGAAAAAAATATTGGTTTTGGGGATTTAAGTACGGAAAAACAGAAAAAAGGAATGAAAAAGAGAAGTGGGAAAACAACAATGTCTTGATCTCCTGAGAACATGAAAACTAGAACTGTCTTCTTTTTTAATTATTTGTTTACATACAATAAACAAAAATCACAGTCAAACAATGAAAGTCAAGATACAGTATATTTATATAGTAGCCTACAGTACATATTTTGTATTAATAGCAATACAATAGATCATGAGGTTTTATCACAAATTAATATGAGCATTTTTTAAACTAAAAAGAAAACCAAATATAAGAGCCAAAATGACTCGTATGCCAGGGGAAATGTAACATTTCCCAATTGGGGGGGCAGGAGAAAATGGTATGGGTGCGACTTCATCGATGAAGCCGCACCCATACCATTTTCAGTTCCAGGACTTTTATTAGTCAAGTAAAGCATCAATAATAACATCAGTTGTTGAAGTTGCAACAGACACGCAGCATGCATAAAGCTAAAGGTCTGACTCAGAGAGTTTTCTGTTTTCAATGATGAAATGCTGTTGGTTTAGTGGTGACACAGCTGTAGTTAGTTAGTAGCAGTAGTAGTGTTTCACATCATTTTAAATAGAAGCACTTTAATTTGAAATATCTTGGGTTGTTTTGCATGCCATCGTGTTTGGTGGGGCAGACTGGGCATTTAGGGGGGCATTGCCCCCCCATGCCCATGCCTAGATCCGCCCCTGACGTAGGCTACTGTATATTATTACTTCTCCAGGACATGTTGACAGAGTACAGTAGGACATAATAACTAGTCTGAGAGACGGCCAGGAGATCTTACTATAACCTGATCTACAGCAGAGGAATCAACTTTAAAACAACAGCTTTATGATGTTTGATTCTGAACAAATACTACACTTTAGTTCAGCTTCAAAGTTCACTTTGCATGCAGGATTATAACTGATCCGTTTAACCAAATGACCAAACTGAAGCATGGTCCTGAGTTCTTTTGGGGACTAGAAAATTAGGAAACTGAACCAAAATGTAAAATTTGTTCAGAAGCAAAAACATTATTTTAAAGTCAATTCCTACTGTTGATCAGATTATAGTCAGATCTACTGACACATAAAGCCCTTGGCAAAGACAGTCCAAAATATGAACAGAATTTAAACTACAGTCTTTTAATTTCATATATTTTGACTGACAAAAAAATAATGAATACACAAATAAATAAATAGTGCTTTTAGTTTAAACTGGCCTTTCATCAAAGCGTATACAGACAAAACAATATGAAACAGACAAATCCTGTGATGCAATGTGCATCGTAGAACGGAAAATGCTAGTAGATATTTCCTTTTTATATTTGACTGAATGATGGATTGATTGACTGATTGATTCCAGAGTCCAGTCCAACAGAACAAAGCTCTTTCAGTCTTTTCTCTTCTTTAGGCTCTATGCATTCTGTTTAGTATTAAAATAATAGAATCAGACACAGTTCCTTAAGAGGTTCCAGACAACAGAAAAGTAAAAAATAGTGAATAGTGAAAAAACAC
>CM076975.1:50610856-50678356 GCA_039105355.1 Benthosema pterotum | reverse complement strand
CTACACTGCTTTGTTTGCAAAATCCAGCCTGGAATTGTGAACAAAACCAAAAGAGTGTGATCAGTGATGGTGAGTTGTAAAGGGTGAGTTCTGCCTAGCAACATCTCCAGGACAGGTCCATTAGGTAAAGAATGAGACAAACAGTGCAGTCCACTGTCTCCATGTAGGAAGAAACCACATCATGGACCAGGGGCGGATCTAGACATGGGCATGGGGGGGGGGGGGCAATGCCCCCTTAAATGCCCAGTCTGCCCCAACAAACACGATGCCATGCAAAACAACCCAAGATATTTCTAATTAAAGTGCTTCTATTTAAAATGATGTGAAACACTACTACTGCTACTAACTAACTACAGCTGTGTCACCACTAAACCAACAGCATTTCATCATTGAAAACAGAAAACTCTCTGAGTCAGACCTTTAGCTTTATGCATGCTGCGTGCCTGTTGGAACTTCAACAACAACTGATGTTATTATTGATGCTTTACTTGACTAATAAAAGTCCTGTAACTGAAAATGGTATGGGGGCGGCTTCATGATGATGATGTCTGCCCCCATACCATTTTCTCCTGCCCCCCCCCCCCCCCCCCCCCCCTCCAATAAATGTTACATCCACCCCTGTCATGGACTTTAATTAAACATGATGCACTAAAGATCGCTGGAGGAAAAACAACGTTTAGGCTACAAGTAAATGATTAGGAATTCATAATGTGTATTTGAGTGAAAGTGGAAAAATGGTGACCATTAGAGCAAAATGTCCTGTTTTCATAGCCTGGTACCACAGACTGATTTGTCGATGGCAACATAAACGTTCAATATATGAACGTTGAAGTTGAAGATGGAAACTTCAACGTTCATATATTGAACGTTTATGTTGCCATCGACAAATCAGTCTGTGGTACCAGGCTACTGTTTTCAGTGGTTTTCAACCCCTTTGATAACAGGGCCCACTATTTATTCAGCATTTGAGCCACAGAGGACCACTATTTGAGGACATTTTATCCCCACAGACCCCAAAACTAAAGATTTATTTTGCTTTTGTCCACAATTCCAGGCTGGATTTGTGGAAACCAAACAGTCCAACATACAGATCAAAATGACCATTAATCTTCTACATTCTCTAGTTGTGTAGACTTGGGATAATTCACATGATGAATATTTTAACTCTTGAGAGTGTAAACATGAAACCAAATGGACCTGCAAGGGTCCATTTGGTTTCACTTTTATGTTCTCTATATTTCTCTCTCTATTTTTTTTTTCTTTGGGGCTAAAATGTCATCAAATGGTGGTCCCTCAAATTCTAAATAAATAGTGGGCCCTGGTATGAAAAAGTTGAAAATGGGTGGAATTCCCCTTTAAGGAAGGGGTTTGCAATGAGGTGCAGGAAATGGACAGCCCCCCCCCCCCCCCCCCCTGTGCGTGCGTGTGTGTGTGTGTGTGTGTGTGTGTGTGTGCATGTGTGCGTGCGTGCATGTGTGTGTGTGTGTGTGTGTGTGTGTGTGTGTGTGTGTGTGTGTGTGTGTGTGTGCGTGCGTGTGTGTGTGTTAATGATTGACATGGATGTAGCAGCAGTAGTTCTTACACAGACAGATCACTGTTAAACTTCACTATTACTACAGCTGATGAACATCTGAATCATTTACCAGAACCCAGACGGTGAGTTTACCTTTTACATTACATGTGTTGATTATAGAACAGTGGTTTTCAACCTTTTTCATACCAGGGACCACCATTTATACATATACTGCATAGTGAAGGGACATTTTACTGTGCCATTAATACACCTTAGAGATGTTTTGTGTTGAAATAATAAAACGTTTCCTCCATTCTGTGTTTCCTAGAAACGTTAACATGGTGAAACACATCTTCATGACATCATCAAGTTGGGTTTATCAGTTTTTTTTTCTTAGGGTGTACAAATGGAACCAAATGGACTAATTTGGGTGCATTTGGGTCTTGAAAATGGATGGAATTTTCGTTAAAAAAAGAACTTCATTTGATAATGATCAGGATGGAATAATTATACCCTGTTTTCGATACCATTACTTTTGTACTTTTACTTAAGTCAATTTCATAGATATACTCTGTTACATGTAACAGAGTATATCTACTCTGCAGTATGGATGTACTTACATGTACATGGATACTTTTCCTTCCCAAGTAAAACATTTAAATACTTAAATACCTAACACTGAAATTTACAGTATTCTGGCTATACTACATTTTAATAATTAATGTGCAATTGTATGGTAGAACAATATAACTATACAATCACAGTGTATTTTTCTCTCCTCTACTGAGATATTTGTGTCAAAGGTCATCAGTCTCACCTGCAGGGGCGGATCTAGGAATGGGCATGGGGGGGCAATGCCCCCCTAAATGCCCTGACTGCCCCACCAAACATGATGGCATGCAAAACAACCCAAGATATTTCAATTTAACTAACTAACCACTAACTAACTACAGCTGTGTCACCACTAAACCAACAGCATTTCATCATTGAAAACAGAAAACTCTCTGAGTCAGACCTTTAGCTTTATGCATGCTGCGTGTCTGTTGCAACTTCAACAACAACTGATGTTATTATTGATGCTTTACTTGACTAATAAAAGTCCTGGAATTGAAAATGGTATGGGTGCGGCTTCATCACCTATACCATTTTCTCCACCTATACCATCTCCCCCCAATTGGGAAATGTTACATCCGCCCTGCTCACCTGACACATGAATGTTGACTTGATGGTGAAGATTAAAATGTCTCCTGACCAGCCTGGCTCTATTGGCTCAGTGGTAGACATTCAGGTTCGAACCCTGGGTAGAAGAGGAGAAACACATACAGTAATTTAATGTTTAAACTGATTGAATTGCAAATATTGAGTAAATTCTGTGTATAAACTTTGACTTTCGTAAAGATGAAAAGTTGAAGACTTGAATAGTGGATATATTATCTGTCAGTCGACAATTAATAATTAGGTATTATTAGGTAAAGGATTCAAAAAGATCAGAATTATTATAACTCATTCATTAGAAAAGATGCCATTTAAAAACATGAACTCAGCAGTAATAGTTCAGAGACCAAACTTTGGTCCATTAATTCCAACTTTGATAACACCAATTGGTATTGTATTTTATATATATTTTTTTATCATTGTATGCATATAAATGTTGACAAAAACTAAAACTAAGGGTATTTTGACTCTAATTTCAGTTAGTTTTAATTAGTTTTGTGAACACACAATACAGTTTCAGTTTAGTTATCGTTTTTTTAATTGGTTCTTGGTTTTTATTAGTTTCATTTAACTCACTTGTTTTTTTTGTTCTCGTTTTTCAGTTATTTTTATTTAACTATTATAACCCATTGTGAGCTTGTAGATTGGGCATTTTAACTATCGAAAAATTGTTTTTTTTAAATAGTTTAAAAAATAAAAGAAGGTAAGGGACAATGGGTTTAGCGTTGATGAAAATGGATCCCAAAGAGTCTCTTTAGAATCTCTACAAATTCAACTCTCCTCAGGTAGTAACTCTACTTGAAAAGAAAACAGCTACCGTATTGTCCCGAATATAAGACGACTGGTTTATAAGACGACCCTCATTTTTCAAGACCCATTTACAGAAAAAAGAACATTCAATGTCAAATAGTATAGCCCCTAAATATAAGATGACTCCATTTTTTGGGATATTTCCGTTGGAAAAAAAACATAGTCTTATATTCAGGCCAATAGGGTATTTTTTGTGGTGTGCAGACAGAGTTCTACTCCTTTAAGGTCTGTCTCCTAGATGTGCATGCAGCCCAGCACAGCGCAGCGCTCCATTACCGTGCAGCTAGCTGCCATGTGCAGCAGCATATTTCCACGGCTATTAGCCTCCCGCCACCGTTATCACCTCCATCACCATGACAACAGAGTCTGTAGGCGGAGGAGGGCTGGAGGCAGGAAGCAAGACCACTGGAGTGTGACCACACACACACACACACACACACACACACACACACACACACACACACACACACACACACACACACACACACACACACACACACACACACACACACACACACACCACACACACACACACACACACACACACACACACACACACACACACACACACACACACACACACACACACACACACACACACACGTCAGTTAGGTCAGTTAACTGTGACACAACTTTTTTTTTTTATCAAGACTCGTCGCCATGTTGACTTGCAGTGGACACTTTGTAATGTGAAGGAGACGGGGTCTCTAGTGGTCTAGTGGCACGATGTCTAAAACATCTATAATGTCCTCAAATGGTGGTCCTCCGTGGCTCAAATGCTGAATAAATAGTGGGCCCTCGTGTCAAAAAAGGTTGAAAACCACTGACCAAATAAAATGGTAGTCAATGTTGACCTGGGATATCTATTGTTCACGCCACCTAGCGGTGAAAAAAAAAGAATAAATGATGGAAAGTTGGTTAACCAGGTGTAACTCTTTGAGAGCGTAAAAATGAAACCAAATGGACCCTTGCGGGTCCATTTGGTTTCATGTTTACGCCCTCAAGAGTTAAAATATTCATCATGTGAATTATCCCAAGTCTACACAACTAGAGAATGTAGAAGATTAATGGTCATTTTGATCTGTATGTTGGACTGTTTGGTTTCCCCAAATCCAGCCTGGAATTGTGGACAAAAGCAAAAATAAATCTTTTGCTTTTGGGGTCTGTGGGGCTAAAATGTCCTCCATTAAAATGTCCTTGTGTTTTCCGTTCCTCCAGTTGTTCAGGTCACAACGAACACAACTAAACCCAAACCAGAACCAGAACCAGAACCCCAGACAGTGTCCAACCAGGTCTATGGGTGGTCCTGCAGACCTGCCTCCTGTGACAGGATGAAGTTCTTCCTCCAGCAGGTCCTCCTGCTGGTCTGGACCTCTATCATCTCCTCCTACGGTCCTCATCAGAGAGCTCAGATGACTGGAGACATCCTGCTAGGAGGACTGTTCCCTATACACTTTGGAGTCACCGCTAAAGACCAGGACCTGGCTGCCAGACCCCAGTCTACTGAGTGTGTTAGGTAAGACCTGGCTGCCCAACCCCAGTCTACTGAGTTTCTGAGGTGAGACCTCTCACACTGGACCTTGCCCTTTAAAGCAAACCTTTCTTCAGACTTCTTCTCCAAATCTGTCCAATCCATCGAGTTACAAACCACATGTATACACAGGCCATGTATACACATAGATATATATCATAAAGCTAGATGTCTCTCCCGCGCTGCTGGCCAATGGGGAGTGACGTCGTTACGTGGCGGCCATCTTGTGAGAGGACAGCATAACATTGTGTCTATGAGCATATACTTTTTAAATGACGATAACTCGCTTATTTTTCAACCGATTTTCAAACGGATTGGTTTGTTGTAAACGTCAGAGACGTCCGCATATAGCCGTTATATTAAAAATTAAATTTAAAAATACCAAAAATCATATCCATGTTGATAACGTTCATAATAATGCAATCCGTTTGTAAATCCGTCAAGTTTTGAGCGAGTTCTATCTGTTTTTGTTTGGGCTGCCATAGAGCATAGTGTATTTAGTCCTCTCACAAGATGGCCGCCGTGAACGACGTCAGAGGCTCCGCCTCAAGACATCTAGCTTTCTATATACAGTATATCTATGTGTGTACACCGGTATAGCTGAGCCGACTTCATGTCCTCTCTCCTCCTCCTCTCTCAGGTATAACTTCCGTGGTTTCCGCTGGCTTCAGGCCATGATCTTCGCCATCGAGGAGATCAACAACAGCAGCGTCCTGCTGCCCAACGTGACGCTGGGATACCGCATCTTCGACACGTGTAACACGGTGTCCAAGGCCCTGGAGGCAACGCTCAGCTTCGTGGCGCAGAACAAGATCGACTCTCTGAACCTGGATGAGTTCTGTAACTGCAGCTCTCACATCCCGTCTACCATCGCTGTGGTGGGAGCGTCTGGGTCCGCCGTGTCTACCGCCGTGGCCAACCTGCTGGGGCTGTTCTATATACCACAGGTCTGTATAGAACCCACCCTGTTCTATATACCACAGGTCTGTAATATAGAACCAACCTGTTCTATATACCACAGGTCTGTAATATAGAACCAACCTGCTGGGGCTGTTCTATATACCACAGGTCTGTAATATAGAACCAACCTGCTGGGGCTGTTCTATATACCACAGGTCTGTATCATACTGTAGAACCCAACCTAGAACCCAACCTGCTGGGGCTGTTCTATATACCACAGGTCTGTATCATACTGTAGAACCCAACCTAGAACCCAACCTGCTGGGGCTGTTCTATATACCACAGGTCTGTATCATACTGTAGAACCCAACCTAGAACCCAACCTGCTGGGGCTGTTCTATATACCACAGGTCTGTATAGAACCCAACCTGCTGGGGCTGTTCTATATACCACAGGTCTGTATAGAACCCAACCTGCTGGGGCTGTTCTATATACCACAGGTCTGTAATATAGAACCCAACCTGTTCTATATACCACAGGTCTGTAATATAGAACCCAACCTGCTGGGGCTGTTCTATATACCACAGGTCTGTAATATAGACCCCAACCTGCTGGGGCTGTTCTATATACCACAGGTCTGTAGAACCAACCTGCTGGGGCTGTTCTATATACCACAGGTCTGTAGAACCAACCTGCTGGGGCTGTTCTATATACCACAGGTCTGTATCATACTGTAGAACCCAACCTAGAACCCAACCTGCTGGGGCTGTTCTATATACCACAGGTCTGTATAGAACCAACCTGCTGGGGCTGTTCTATATACCACAGGTCTGTATAGAACCCAACCTGCTGGGGCTGTTCTATATACCACAGGTCTGTAATATAGAACCCAACCTGCTGGGGCTGTTCTATATACCACAGGTCTGTAATATAGACCCCAACCTGCTGGGGCTGTTCTATATACCACAGGTCTGTAGAACCAACCTGCTGGGGCTGTTCTATATACCACAGGTCTGTAGAACCAACCTGCTGGGGCTGTTCTATATACCACAGGTCTGTAGAACCCAACCTGCTGGGGCTGTTCTATATACCACAGGTCTGTATAGAACCCAACCTGTTCTATATACCACAGGTCTGTAATATAGACCCCAACCTGCTGGGGCTGTTCTATATACCACAGGTCTGTAATATAGAACCAACCTGCTGGGGCTGTTCTATATACCACAGGTCTGTAATATAGAACCCAACCTGTTCTATATACCACAGGTCTGTACAGAACCAACCTGTTCTATATACCACAGGTCTGTACCATAGAACCCAACCTGCTGGGGCTGTTCTATATACCACAGGTCTGTAGAACCAACCTGCTGGGGCTGTTCTATATACCACAGGTCTGTATAGAACCAACCTGCTGGGGCTGTTCTATATACCACAGGTCTGTATAGAACCAACCTGCTGGGGCTGTTCTATATACCACAGGTCTGTATAGAACCCAACCTGTTCTATATACCACAGGTCTGTAATATAGACCCCAACCTGCTGGGGCTGTTCTATATACCACAGGTCTGTAATATAGAACCCAACCTGTTCTATATACCACAGGTCTGTATAGAACCCAACCTGTTCTATATACCACAGGTCTGTAATATAGAACCAACCTGCTGGGGCTGTTCTATATACCACAGGTCTGTAATATAGAACCAACCTGCTGGGGCTGTTCTATATACCACAGGTCTGTAATATAGAACCAACCTGCTGGGGCTGTTCTATATACCACAGGTCTGTAATATAGAACCCAACCTGTTCTATATACCACAGGTCTGTAATATAGAACCAACCTGCTGGGGCTGTTCTATATACCACAGGTCTGTATAGAACCCAACCTGCTGGGGCTGTTCTATATACCACAGGTCTGTATAGAACCCAACCTGCTGGGGCTGTTCTATATACCACAGGTCTGTAATATAGAACCAACCTGCTGGGGCTGTTCTATATACCACAGGTCTGTAATATAGAACCCAACCTGTTCTATATACCACAGGTCTGTATAGAACCAACCTGCTGGGGCTGTTCTATATACCACAGGTCTGTAATATAGAACCCAACCTGCTGGGGCTGTTCTATATACCACAGGTCTGTAATATAGAACCCAACCTGTTCTATATACCACAGGTCTGTAATATAGAACCAACCTGCTGGGGCTGTTCTATATACCACAGGTCTGTAATATAGAACCCAACCTGCTGGGGCTGTTCTATATACCACAGGTCTGTATAGAACCCAACCTGTTCTATATACCACAGGTCTGTAATATAGAACCCAACCTGCTGGGGCTGTTCTATATACCACAGGTCTGTAATATAGAACCCAACCTGTTCTATATACCACAGGTCTGTAATATAGAACCCAACCTGCTGGGGCTGTTCTATATACCACAGGTCTGTAATATAGAACCCAACCTGTTCTATATACCACAGGTCTGTAATATAGAACCAACCTGCTGGGGCTGTTCTATATACCACAGGTCTGTAATATAGAACCCAACCTGTTCTATATACCACAGGTCTGTAATATAGAACCAACCTGCTGGGGCTGTTCTATATACCACAGGTCTGTAATATAGAACCCAACCTGCTGGGGCTGTTCTATATACCACAGGTCTGTAATATAGAACCAACCTGCTGGGGCTGTTCTATATACAGTGCTATATATAGTGCTTTTAGTTGCTGTTGAGTTGGGGCGAAATTGGTTGACAGGCACCAGAGATAAAACCCACCATTTTTCTTCCTTCCTCGAAAGGACCATTGGTAACCAAATGGACCCTTATAAATGTGTAACTCTTGAGATTGCAAAATGAAACCAAATGGACCCGTATTTGGCTTCATTTTACGCTCTCAAGAGTTAAATTATATTTAATGAATTCTGAATTACCTACTTTTACAAGAATCTACACATTTAGATTCTTGAATTTTGACCATTTTCACAGTTATTCAGTTATTCATACATTTAATAAAAATGAAACCAAATGGACCTGCAAGGGACATTTGGTTAACTAGAGAATTTACTACACAACTAGAGAATGTAGAAGATTGATGGTCATTTTGATCTGTATGTTTGACTGTTTGGTTTCCCCAAATCCAGCCTGGAATTGTGGACAAAAGCAAAAATAAATCTTTAGCTTTGGAGTTTGTGGGGCTAAAATGTCATCATCCTCTGAAAAAATGGTGGGCCCTGGTATGAAAAAGGTTAAAAACCCCTGATCTAGTCACTCGGTCTGTCCTCAGATCAGCTACGCGTCGTCCAGTCGCCTGCTGAGCAACAAGAAGCAGTACAAGTCCTTCATGAGGACCATCCCTACAGATGAGCACCAGGCCACAGCCATGGCTGCCCTCATCCAGTACTTCCAGTGGAACTGGGTGATCGCCGTGGCCTCGGACGACGACTACGGTCGGCCGGGCATCGAACGCTTTGAGAAGGAGATGGAGGAGAGAGACATCTGCATCGACCTCAACGAGCTGATCTCACAGTACTCTGAAGAACACCAGATACAGGCGCTGGTGGACCGCATTCAGAACTCTACCGCTAAGGTATTATTACTATCTGAGGACCACCAGATACAGAACTCTACCGCTAAGGTATTATTACTATCTGAGGACCACCAGATACAGAACTCTACTGCTAAGGTATTATTACTATCTGAGGACCACCGCATACAGAACTCTACTGCTAAGGTATTATTACTATCTGAGGACCACCAGATACAGAACTCTACTGCTAAGGTATTATTACTATCTGAGGACCACCAGATACAGAACTCTACTGCTAAGGTATTATTACTATCTGAGGACCACCAGATACAGAACTCTACTGCTAAGGTATTATTACTATGTGAGGACCACCAGATACAGAACTCTACCGCTAAGGTATTATTACTATGTGAGGACCACCAGATACAGAACTCTACCGCTAAGGTATTATTACTATCTGAGGACCACCAGATACAGAACTCTACTGCTAAGGTATTATTACTATCTGAGGACCACCAGATACAGAACTCTACTGCTAAGGTATTATTACTATCTGAGGACCACCAGATACAGAACTCTACTGCTAAGGTATTATTACTATCTGAGGACCACCAGATACAGAACTCTACTGCTAAGGTATTATTACTATCTGAGGACCACCAGATACAGAACTCTACTGCTAAGGTATTATTACTATGTGAGGACCACCAGATACAGGCGCTGGTGGACCGCATACAGAACTCTACTGCTAAGGTTTTATACACATGCAAAAATATAAATTAATTTAATCATGATTAATCATGTCCAAAATATGCCTGTTCTTCCTTCCAGGATTTGAACATTTAAAAGGAAATAAGAATCTGAGGGAAAAATCTGTCTGTTTTTTTTTTTTATATTCACCAAATTATAACGATCCTTATAACACAACCTCAAATAGGCTAAATGATTAGTTCAGTTGCCATTTTGTTTTTCATCTTTTTAAAAAAAAAATATAAGAATCTTAATTTCCCTAAAAATCGAACAGAAAAATCTACATTTTGTAAAAAGCACATTATACTCCAACATTATATTCCAACCATCATCCTCAACCGCTTATCCATAATCGGGTCGCCGATTGCGGATTGTTACCTGTTGAGTTTAAATTAGGGGTTTTCAACCAGTGGTCCCTGAGAGAATTCCAGGTGGTCCCCACCCAGGCTAAATGATGAAAAGTTGGTTAATAAGATGTAACTGTTTGAAAGCGTAAACATGAAACCAAATGGACCCGCATATTTACACTCTCAAGAGTTAAAATATTCATCATGTGAATTATCCCAAGTCTACACAACTAGAGAATGTAGAAGATTAATGGTCATTTTGATCTGTATGTTGGACTGTTTGGTTTCCCCAAATCCAGCCTGGAATTGTGGACAAAAGCAAAACAAATCTTTAGTTTTGGGGTCTGTGGGGCTAAAATGTCATCAAATGGTGGTCCTCCGTGGCTCAGATGCTGAATAAATAGTGGTCCCTGGTATGAAACTGGTTTATCGTGAACATCTCTCCATCAGGTGATCGTGGCGTTCGCCAGCGGTCCAGACATGGAGCCTCTGATCAAGGAGATGGTCCGTAGGAACATCACAGACCGGGTCTGGCTGGCCAGTGAGGCGTGGTCCACCTCATCGCTCATCGCACGGCCAGAGTACCTGGATGTCATGGCAGGGACCCTGGGCCTGACCCTCAGAGCAGGGACCATCCCAGGGTTCAAAGAGTTCCTCCAGCAGGTCCAACCCAGGAAGAACCATCACAACCAGTTCATCAGAGAGTTCTGGGAGGAAACCTTCAACTGCTATCTGGAGGACAGTCTGAGGATGCAGGTAGGACAGTGGGGTTCCTGCAGGGAGTTAGGGTCTGCAACAGGTGGTCCGGGGACCGCCAGTGGACCGCCACGTGGTCCCCAGGATAATTGATGGAAAGTTGGTTAACCAGATCCAGAGAGCATAAAATATCCAGAGAGTGTAAAAATGAAACCAAAACCCGAGAACGTAATTCTTTTTTTTTTTTTACACTTCCAAAAGTTAAAATATTCGTTTTTAACTAAGTCCACAGAACTAGAGGACGTAGAAGATTAATGGTCATTTTGGTCTGTTCATTTCAATGGACCCGTTCAAATGGTGGCTCTTCTACAACCGCAAGTTACGGAATAGTTTGTTTATCTCTAGTCTCGCAAACGTACACAAACCACTTGACCAGGCTGTTTTCTGACCCCTTGTTACTCTGTCTATACTCTATGGCTCTAACACAGGGGTTTTCAACAGGTGGTCTGGGGACCACCAGTGGTCCCTGAGAAGGTTACAGGTGGTCCTCAGGCTAAATGATGGAAAGTTAGTTAACCAGATGTAACTCTTGAGAGTGTAAAAATGAAACCAAATGGACCCTTGCGGGTCCATTTGGTTTCATTTTTAAAAATAAATATCCATCATCTGAATTAGCACCACTTAATTGAGATGTTTACACTGTTTTGTTGGCAAAATACAGCCTGGAATTGGAGTTTTTGGTGTGAAAATGTAATCAAATGGTGGTCCGTGGCTCAAAAAATGCTGAATAAATGGTGGTCCCTGGAGTCAAAAAGGTTGAAAACGCCTGGCCTAACACAAAGGGTCATTCCGTGCCAACTCACCTAAGGGTCCCCACATCACCATCTCAGATTTTGCTCAAAAAATTCTATAATCAAGAACCATATGTTAGTACCACACATGCAAAATATTAGCTCCCAAATCATTGTAGTTTTGGAACTACAGGCCTTTAAAATATTGGTGTCAAAATACCACATGTCGAAATTGCGTTTTTCCCCAACTTCAGAGACCCATAACTTTTTATTGCAGCTATCTACACAGTTGTGTTTGCAGATTCCTACTGAATGATACCCACTCTTTTCAAATCTTTTGCCAGAAAGCCCCTGAAGGACATACTTTTTGCATAATAGGAAGCCAAAAATTGTGGCCAAAATCGCTTAAAATTCATTAAAACTCTAAGGGGCCTAGTAGAAATATGAAACTAGTTAGATTTTTGTCCTCATTACCTAGTAATTGTAGGGTTGCGATGTGTTCACAGAAACATTTTTGCGATGAAAATGATATTCCTGAATTTTTTACAATTTTTTAAAGATCTTACGTCCTTTCCGAGGGGGCTAAAATAGGGCATTTTTGCCATCTTATTTGGTCATGTGGCTAGGGGTTTAGGATCTTCTAATTCTTTGTGAAGATGCTCTCATATAAGATGTAACTACTCCCTGATTTTTATTAACAAACGCCCCTTTTAATATTTTTTTTTGTACGTGAACAGTGTCGTCATTTTTCACTTTTTTCCACATTCAGAACTCTGTGACTCTAAATTGGAAAATTCCTACTAGCAGCTATTTCAGACTTACATACACTGACATACAAATTTCCATATTTTAGTAGTTTTATGTCAAAGAAATTCATATTTTTCTTTCTATTGGGACCTAAAAACAGCTATTTGGCCAAAAATGACAAACATTTTGACTTGATATTTTTCAAGTTCTGGAGGGAATGGGATATATTCCTCAGACATTACAGATGTGGTGGCTTTTTCTATCCATATATAGATATATATATATTAGCAATGATATCCTTAGCAAATGTTGATTTTTAATTGAAAAATGTGTCTTGCATTCCTGTTATTTGAAATCATAATAGTTACGACTACGAGAAAACTTACAAGTAAAGAGTTTATTGTGGCAACGTTTTGGTCAAAAGAAATGTCTGTTCCAACAGTCCAACCAAAAAGAAAACTAACATACAGTACATACAGCAAGGTCACCACTGGGACAATAGTCAAGCAACACTTCACCCCTTCTGCATTTATGTCAAAGGAGCATCAGGAAACCTTGTCTCTATTTCATTGTGTGTTATTTCAGAGTGCCTGAAGCATGACACCACGACAGTGCATGCTTTTATTGGAAAAGTTGTAGCACACCTGAAACAAACACTTTAGCGATGGTGCAGCATCCCAGTATAAAAACCATAAAAACTTGAGCAATTTGCTGCACCATCAGAATGACTTCAACTTGGAGGCTGAGTGGCATTTTTTTTGCCACCAGCCACAGAAAAAGTCTGTGTGACGGTATTGGGGGCACAGTGAAACGACTTGTTGCAAGGGCTAGTTTGCAAGCAGCTGTCCATAACCAAATTCTCACAGCTGAGGTAATGTATAAATGGGCTGACCAGAATATCAAGGGAATCAAGTTTTTCTTTGTCTCTGCCGAAGAAATTCTTCACAATGCTGTGGCATACAAGTTGGAACAGTGTTTCAAAAATGTTTCAACCTTTCCTGGAACAAGATCTCATCACAGCTTCTGCCCAATTGCACCCACTCAGCTGGAGATGAGAAGGGTTTCTTCTGATGTGGTACCATCATCGGTAGTGGACATAGGACCTGAAACCACACCAGTTTTACAGTCCCAGTTACAGGCCCCAAGCCAAATGTCCCAATCTGCATCAAATATGTACCAGCCGGGCAAATATGTTGCCTGTGTTTATGACAGAAAATGGTACATTGGAAATATATGGAGCATATCTAAATGCTTTGTGCTTACACAACTACTCCAGAATGTTGTTGTTATTTTTCTATATTTTCCAAGGATATTAAACAAAAATTGCAATTATACCTAAGATTTTCTAATTGCAAAAAATACTGTACAATACAGTAAAAGTTGTTCAGGAATATCATTTTCATCGCAAAAATGTTTCTGTGAACACATCGCAACCCTACAATTACTAGGTAATGAGGACAAAAATCTAACTAGTTTCATATTTCTACTAGGCCCCTTAGAGTTTTAATGAATTTTAAGCGATTTTGGCCAAAATGCCATTTTTGGCTTCCTATTATGCAAAAAGTATGTCCTTCAGAGGCTTTCTGGCAACAGATTTGAAAAGAGTGGGTATCATTCAGTAAGAATCTGCAAACACAACTGTGTAGATATCTGCAATAAAAAGTTATGGGTCCCTGAAGTTGGGGAAAAACGCAATTTCGACATGTGGTGTTTTGACACCAATATTTTAAAGGCCTGTAGTTCCAAAACTACAATGAATTGGGAGCTAATATTTTGCATGTGTGGTACAAACATATGGTTCTTGATTATAGAATTTTTTGAGCAAAATCTGAGATGGTGATGTGGGGGAGTTCCTGAAATTTAGGTGAGTTGGCGCGGAATGACCCCAAACTAAATTAAATTGTATTGAAAAGACAATTTACAATTAATGTGCCATGATATAAACTAACCTTACTGCCAGTGGCGTGCACAGAGAGTTTCAAGGGCAGGTGCTCAAATGTAACCAGCTGGGGGGTTAAAAACGCATAGAAAACAGCATTTCAGCATCTTTTTGCTCTTTTAAAAAGGGAATGTTGGTCCAGAGAGGGCCACTAGGGGGTGCTCAAACCCCCCTTGACGTCTATGTATGCACGCCTATGCTTACTGCCTCCAGGACAGTGAGAACGGCAGCACAGTGAGGTCCAGACCTCTGTGTACAGGAGACGAGGATGTGAGCAGCGTGGAGACTCCCTACCTGGACTACACACACCTCAGGGTGTCCTACAACGTGTACGTAGCCGTGCACTCCATCGCACACGCACTGCAGGACATCCTCACGTGCACGCCCGGACGAGGCCTGTTCGCTAACAACTCCTGTGCAGACTTCAAGAAGATGGAAGCGTGGCAGGTAGTATCGATTAAAGAAAGACCCTCTCTCTCTCTCCCTTTCTCTCTAGTAAAATATCTGATATTACCATTCTGTAATGCAAAAAAAACAGGTTTAGGTTTGGCCAGAGCCTTTTAGAGGGTTTTTGATAATCGGACGCTCGTGCTGCAGCCTAACGCCGACTCTTTCACACTGGAAGTTCATTAAATGAATGGGATTTAATAGAGACCAGCAGACCAGGCTGCATTATGTATTAATGGCTTGGATTGATGCATTGAAAGAGCAGAATATAATTCTCCAATATCACCTCATTCACAAACTGTCATTCTTGCAATATGGGGCGTTCACGAGACTGTAGCTGGGAAGTAGGAGTAGCAGCAGGACTATGCAGAAATGCATTGGACTCAGGCAATACCCCAACTTTAATGACTTTAAATCCCTGTATTGTAGTCGCTCGTTAAGAACAGTAAAACATAAACATTGCAGAGACGGTAGTAGTGACTGAACGATACTTTACAACAGTTGACGTTTGGCATATGTACCTAAAATAGTTCTATTTGCGCCATTCTTGTTGAAAACACTGTACTTCCAACTCCAGTTATTCAGCATACAGGCTCTGTATAGTCACATGACGAACCATGTGACTGGGCTGTTCGCCTACATTGAATATCAGAACTCTCCTACTAAACGGCTCTGGGTTTGGCAAACCATAGAATAAGGTACGGGTTGTGATGTAAAGTAAATACAGCAGATATCCAACCGTTTATTCACCCACTCATGTTGGAACTGTGTGTGCAAAACACAGACTATTTAGTCCACTTTTTAAAAATTATTTTCATAGATATTCACCCTCACAGCAGTGTTGCCAACTTGGCGCATTTGTCGCTATATTTAGCGCTTTTTCAGACCCCCCTAGCGCCAAAATTAGTGGAAAAACTCCTGGCGGAAAATCTAGTGCTTTTTGGCTGGTGAGTTGGGGTGAAATTGATTGACAGGCGCCAGAGATAAAACCCTCATTTTTCACCATTTCTCCTCCTATGACAGTGGTTTTCAACCAGTGGTCCCCAGGCTAAATAATGGATAGTTGGTTAACCAGATGTAACTCTTTGAGAGCGTGAAAATGAAACCAAATGGACCCTTACGGGTCCTGTGTCTTCCCCAGGGGCGGATTGGCCATCTGGAGTACCGGGAGTTTTCCCGGTGGCCTGCACCACCTAGTGGCCTGGACAGGGTTTTTTTTTTTTGAAAAGTCCAGGGCAGACCAGGGCGCCAGGCCATATTCCCGTTCACTCCTGTGTGCCAGGGTGCTGCCTCGCGCTGCTGGAGGCAGTGTTGCCAACTGCCAAGATCCAAAATGCACTAGTGGCACTAGAATGTGCTAGATGCTCTGCCTGGAACATACAGATCAAAATGACCATTAATCTTCTACATTCTAAGATGAGCTAATTCACGTGATGACCCTTGCGGGTCCATTTGGTTTCATTTTTACACCCTCAAGAGTTACATCTGGTTAACCCCCCCCCCCCCCCCCCCCCCCCCCCCTGGCAAAGGCAAAATTGAAAATATGTGCCAATCCGCCCCTGCTCTTCCCTCAGGTCTTGAAGCAGCTCAGACACCTGAACTACACCAACAGCATGGGGGAGAAGGTTGGGTTCCAGGAGAACGCCGAGCTGATGGGGAACTACACTCTGATCAACTGGCAGAGATCCACGGAGGACTCTGTGTCTGTGGTCTTCCAGGAGGTTGGGTTCTACAGCATGCAGGCCAGGAGGGAGGCCAGGCTGGTCCTCGACAAGACCAGGATCCTCTGGAACGGATACAGCACTGAGGTGTGGCAGGGACTAGGGAGGTGTGGAAGGATGCTCACACATAACTATTTATAGTGAAACGTCAAAGACTAAATATCTCCTGTCTGTTCTGTTCTACATCCTTCCAGCTGCCGTTCTCTAACTGCAGTGAGGACTGTGAGCCTGGAACCAGGAAGGGAATCATCGACAGCATGCCGACATGTTGTTTTGAATGTACTGAGTGTTCTGACGGAGAATACAGCGACCATAAAGGTATACTGACCACCAGACAGAGAATACAGCCACCATAAAGGTATACTGTCCACCAGACAGAGAATACAGCCACCATAAAGGTATACTGTCCACCAGACAGAGAATACAGCCACCACTAAGGTATACTGTCCACCAGACAGAGAATACAGCCACCATAAAGGTATACTGTCCACCAGACAGAGAATACAGCCACCACAAAGGTATACTGACCACCAGACAGAGAATACAGCCACCATAAAGGTATGCATACTGTCCACACATAGAGAATACAGCCACCATAAAGGTATACTGTCCACCAGACAGTGAATACAGCCACCATAAAGGTATATGGTGTAATAATGACATGGTAAGATGTTGAAAATGGGTGGAATTCCCCTTTAACATCCTGGTGATAATCCCCTCCTTAGACACCAACATGTGCACCAAGTGTCACCTTGTTAATGGTGATATATTAAAGGGATAATTCACTTTCAAACACTACTACTGCTACTAACTAACTACAGCTGTGGCACCACTAAACCAACAGCATTTCATCATTGAAAACAGAAAACTCTCTGAGTCAGACCTTTAGCTTTATGCATGCTGTGTGTCTGTTGCAACTTCAACAACAACTGATGTTATTATTGATGCTTTACTTGACTAATAAAAGTCCTGGAACTAAAAACGGAAGCGACACGGGCGATGAAGCCGCACCCATACCATTTTCTCCTGCCCCCCCATTGGTAAATGTTACATCCGCCCCTGTCTCCTATAGATGCCAGTGTGTGCACCAAGTGTCCCAACAACTCCTGGTCGGAGGGGAACCATACATCCTGCTTCCTGAAGCAGATAGAGTTCCTGTCATGGACAGAACCGTTCGGCATGGCTCTGGCCCTGCTGGCGGTTCTGGGCGTGGCTCTGAGCTGTGCGGTTCTGGCTGTGTTCGTACGCTACCGGAACACACCCATCGTTAAGGCGTCCAACAGAGAGCTGTCCTACCTGCTGCTGTTCTCTCTCATGTGCTGCTTCTCCAGGTGAGACTTTAGTTTTAGTTTGTTTTGTTTTGTTTAGAGGTGCAACCACTCCATGGCCTGGATTTGTCCCTATGTTTAGTGTACCAACAGGGGGCGCAACGGTAAGATATTCACAGTAGGGGGTGCTGGCACTCATTATGGCGTATTACAAAATGCACCAGTGCGTGCGACTTGTGTGTGCATGCAAGTTTTACGTGCACATTTTCATGCATTTACACATGGGAAAGTAGTTTTTATTTTCCCTCTCCACATGCATGAGCAAACGATTACGAACAGAAATTATTGTTTTTCCCCCCTCCTCAGCCATGATCACAGTGTGATTTTATTCTAATTCAGTTTCAGGCAGTTTTTAGAGTGCATTTTGTAGATTTCCTTCTTATTTTAGGTTTTTAACACTTTCATATTTATTCAGTTTTTTAGTTCTTAGCTTTAGTTTCTTAAATCTTTCTGTTATTATTGTGTAATAAAAACTCAAGAACAGATGCATATTTTCAAAAGGTAGCCTATAGTGAGTTGCAGATTATGCTTATGAATATGTTGACAAAATAAAAGCTAGGGACATTTGTTCTCTCATCATTTCTGTTAGTTTTAGTTAAATTTGTATTTGTATTTCATTTATGTTTTAGTTCAGTTAACAAAAATGTAGTTTTTTTTCAGTTAAAATTCATCTGCATTCAGCTCCTATGTTCCTTGAGGCTTTTTCATTTGTCTGGGAAAAAAACAGTCGAAATGACCAACCAGTGAGGAAGTAGACAGGCCAATTGACCAATCAAAAACGCAAAAAATGAAACAAAAAACAATCGTTAATTAAAGGTAACAGGGGCAACTTTAGTATGTACAAACACTGTGTTTAAAACCAGAATCTAACTCCACCCACCTCCACTCTATTGGCTCATTATCAATCTAACTCCACCCACCTCCACTCTATTGGCTCATTATCAATCTAACTCCACCTCACCTCCACTCTATTGGCTCATTATGAATCTAACTCCACCTCACCTCCACTCTATTGGCTCATTATCAATCTAACTCCACCTCACCTCCACTCTATTGGCTCATTATCAATCTAACTCCACCCACCTCCACTCTATTGGTTTATTATCAATCTAACTCCACCCACCTCCACTCTATTGGTTTATTATCAATCTAACTCCACCCACCTCCACTCTATTGGCTCATTATCAATCTGCTGGAGACTGAAACGCTGCCTCACCTCACACAACCCCCCTTGACCATCTCAAGTGTTAACTCTAACCAGTGTTAACTCTAACCTCCATCCGTTCTATGGTGTTTATCGGTCAGCCAGTCAGTGTTAACTCTAACCTTGCAGTTCCCTGGTGTTCATCGGTGAACCCTCTGACTGGTCGTGTCTCCTGTGTTAACTCTAACCTGTGTTAACTCTAACCTTGCCGTGTCTCTGGTAGTTCCCTGGTATTCATCGGTGAACCCACTGACTGGTCGTGTCGTCTGCGCCAGCCTGCGTTCGGGGTGAGCTTCGTGCTGTGTATCTCCTGCATCCTGGTGAAGACCAACCGCGTCCTGCTGGTCTTCGAGGCCAAGATCCCCACCAGCCTGCAGAGGAAGTGGTGGGGTTTGAACCTGCAGTTCCTGTTGGTGTTTCTGTGTACCTTCGTCCAGGTGATGATCTGTGTGGTGTGGCTGTACAACGCTCCTCCTGCCAGCTACCGTAACCACGACATCGACGAGATCATCTTCATCACCTGTAAGGTAGGAAACGAGGTTTAATACGAGATCATCTTCATCACCTGCAAGGTAGGGAATGAGTTACACTTAATACATTCAATGATCACTGAGGAATTCTTTATTTAAACTTAAAGAGACTCCGCAAAACTCAAATATGTTAATGACATTTAGAGGGTTTAGAACACGTTTCTGGTAGGGCATTAAAGTATATACAGTATATAAGCAAGCATACTTATACTACTTATATATTTACGATATTATATACTTCTTAACTACTTATATATAAGCAAGCAACAGCATAGTTCTTGCTAAGTAGATATCATATGATAATATTGTGTTTGTTGACATGATTTGTCACACATATCAATTATGACATACAGGCCTGTGATATCCATCTGCATTTCAGCAGGATTTACAGCAAGGGATTGATTAAAAATAATAAACAGACAAAATAACTAAGCCAAATAAATACAAACACTTATATATTATGATGGTTTAAGACTTTTGGGGTTATTGTATTAAGCCCATTGTAAATAACAGTGAAAAGGGCCGTGTGCATCACTCTTAGTCACTGTTATCCCCTTGTTTTAGTGATCTCTTAGTGATCACATGGACATGCACCTTAAGGGGCTTCCCTAGCTCAGAGGCCCAACATGCCTGTTGGATAATCATTTCCTTGTCTGCTAAATGCCTACATTATAATGTCTATCCTAAAGGAAGGCTCCATGATGATGATAATAATAATAAGAATCCTATATTCCCCCTAAAGGAAGGTTCCATGATGTTAATAATAATAATCTATCTCTAAAGGAAGGTTCCATGATGTTAATAATAATAATCTATCTCTAAAGGAAGGTTCCATGATGGTAATAATAATAATAATCTCTCTCTAAAGGAAGGCTCCATGATGGTAATAATAATAATCTATCTCTAAAGGAAGGTTCCATGATGTTAATAATAATAATAATCTCTCTCTAAAGGAAGGTTCCATGATGGTAATAATAATAATAATCTATCTCTAAAGGAAGGTTCCATGATGGTAATAATAATAATCTCTCTCTAAAGGAAGGTTCCATGATGATAATAATAATAATAATCTCTCTCTAAAGGAAGGTTCCATGATGGTAATAATAATAATAATCTATCTCTAAAGGAAGGTTCCATGATGGTAATAATAATAATCTATCTCTAAAGGAAGGTTCCATGATGGTAATAATAATAATCTCTCTCTAAAGGAAGGTTCCATGATGGTAATAATAATAATAATCTCTCTCTAAAGGAAGGTTCCATGATGGTAATAATAATAATAATCTATCTCTAAAGGAAGGCTCCATGATGGTAATAATAATAATAATCTCTCTCTAAAGGAAGGTTCCATGATGATAATAATAATAATCTATCTCTAAAGGAAGGCTCCATGATGATAATAATAATAATCTCTCTCTAAAGGAAGGTTCCATGATGGTAATAATAATAATAATCTCTCTCTAAAGGAAGGTTCCATGATGGTAATAATAATCTATCTCTAAAGGAAGGCTCCATGATGGTAATAATAATAATCTCTCTCTAAAGGAAGGTTCCATGATGGTAATAATAATAATAATCTATCTCTAAAGGAAGGCTCCATGATGGTAATAATAATAATCTCTCTCTAAAGGAAGGCTCCATGATGGTAATAATAATAATAATCTATCTCTAAAGGAAGGTTCCATGATGGTAATAATAATAATCTATCTCTAAAGGAAGGCTCCATGATGGTAATAATAATAATCTATCTCTAAAGGAAGGTTCCATGATGGTAATAATAATAATAATCTCTCTCTAAAGGAAGGTTCCATGATGGTAATAATAATAATAATCTATCTCTAAAGGAAGGTTCCATGATGGTAATAATAATAATAATCTATCTCTAAAGGAAGGTTCCATGATGGTAATAATAATAATCTATCTCTAAAGGAAGGTTCCATGATGGTAATAATAATAATCTCTCTCTAAAGGAAGGCTCCATGATGGTAATAATAATAATCTCTCTCTAAAGGAAGGTTCCATGATGGTAATAATAATAATAATCTATCTCTAAAGGAAGGTTCCATGATGGTAATAATAATAATAATAATCTCTCTCTAAAGGAAGGTTCCATGATGGTAATAATAATAATCTATCTCTAAAGGAAGGCTCCATGATGGTAATAATAATAATCTCTCTCTAAAGGAAGGTTCCATGATGGTAATAATAATAATAATCTCTCTCTAAAGGAAGGTTCCATGATGGTAATAATAATAATAATCTCTCTCTAAAGGAAGGTTCCATGATGGTAATAATAATAATCTCTCTCTAAAGGAAGGTTCCATGATGATAATAATAATAATAATCTCTCTCTAAAGGAAGGTTCCATGATGGTAATAATAATAATAATCTATCTCTAAAGGAAGGTTCCATGATGGTAATAATAATAATAATCTCTCTCTAAAGGAAGGTTCCATGATGGTAATAATAATAATAATCTCTCTCTAAAGGAAGGTTCCATGATGGTAATAATAATAATAATCTCTCTCTAAAGGAAGGTTCCATGATGGTAATAATAATAATCTCTCTCTAAAGGAAGGTTCCATGATGGTAATAATAATAATCTATCTCTAAAGGAAGGCTCCATGATGGTAATAATAATAATCTATCTCTAAAGGAAGGTTCCATGATGGTAATAATAATAATAATCTCTCTCTAAAGGAAGGTTCCATGATGGTAATAATAATAATCTCTCTCTAAAGGAAGGTTCCATGATGGTAATAATAATAATCTATCTCTAAAGGAAGGCTCCATGATGGTAATAATCCCCATATCTTCTCTCTAAAGGAAGGTTCCATGATGGCTCTAGGGTTCCTCATTGGCTACACCTGCCTCCTGGCAGCCATCTGCTTCTTCGTGGCCTTCAAGTCCCGCAAGCTGCCAGAGAACTTCACGGAGGCCAAGTTCATCACCTTCAGCATGCTGATCTTCTTCATCGTGTGGATCTCCTTCGTCCCAGCGTACTTCAGCACCTACGGGAAGTTTGTGTCGGCCGTGGAGGTGATCGCCATCCTGGCCTCCAGCTTCGGTCTGCTGGCCTGCATCTTCTCCAACAAGGTCTACATCATCCTGTTCAAACCCTCCAGGAACACCATAGAGGAGGTCCGCTGCTGCACCGCTGCCCACGCCTTTAAGGTGGGTGGAGGGAGGGAGGGGGGGGACACCATAGAGGAGGTCCGCTGCTGCACCGCTGCTCATGCCTTTAAGGTGGGTGGAGGGAGGGGAGGGGGAGGGGGAGGGAGGGGGGGGACACCATAGAGGAGGTCCGCTGCTGCACCGCCGCCCACGCATTTAAGGTGGGTGGAGGGAGGGAGGGAGGGTGGAGGTCCGCTGCTGCACCGCTGCCCACGCATTTAAGGTGGGTGGAGGGAGGGAGGGAGGGGGGATGGATGGATGGATGGATGGATGGATGGATGGATGGATGGATGGATGGATGGATGGATGGATGGAGGGATGGATGGGTGGAGGGATGGATGGATGAGGGATGGATGGGTGGAGGGATGGATGGGTGGATGGATGGATGGGTGGATGGATTGTTGGATGGCAGTTTTCAGAGGGATATTTTCTGTAGTGTACTGTAGCAAGAGTCGCGACTCTCTTTAATCTGACGTCTCACGCTGACTGGAGCTCTTCAGGTTCCAAACATAGTCCTACATAGTTAACCACTGCATCACAAGAGTGACAAAAGATCTGTTAATGTGTTAAAATGTCCTAAAACACTGTTGGCTTTTTTGGCAACACTTTTTTGGCAACACTGTTGGCAACACTTTTGCCAATTAAAATGAGAATGTGTGATCTGCTGTCAATGGAGCTGGATGGACAGAGTGGTTTATTTTGAACCCCTCCTTACTAGGAGTCACATGATGCTTTTCAGCCAATAGCAGTCTCCTCTCAGCTGTAGCCAACAGGGAGTGTCACTACTCTCCTATTCCAGATGCTCCAATTCTCTGCAGATGAGTATTGGTTCCATCACTGCTTCCTCTCTCTCTCTGTACCTCCAGGTAGCAGCCAAAGCCACCCTGAAGCATGGCTCTGCCTCTAGGCGGCGCTCTGGCAGTACAGGAGGATCCTCTGCTGCCTCCACCCCGTCCTCCTCCATCAGCCTGAGGACGACCAGCAACGACCAACACCAACACCTCCAACACCTCCACCACCATGCAGAGAGCTCCCCATCCCCTGGGAGAACCACAGGAGCAGGAGCAGGAGGACACAAGCCCCGGGTCAGCTTCAGCAGTGGAACGGTCACTCTGTCTCTGAGCTTTGAGGAGTCCAGGAGGAATTCACTCATGTGATTCATTCCCTTAATGCCCTGAATGCCCTGACGAAGCTCAGCTGGTAATGAATCACTCATGTGATTCATTCCCTTAATGCCCTGAAGAAGCTCAGCTGGTGAGGCATTACAAACATCTACAGACATCTACAGACATCTACAGACATCTATAAGCATCTACAGACATCTACAAACATCTACAAGCATCTACAGACATCTACAAGCATCTACAAACATCTACAGACATCTACAAACATCTACAGACATCTACAAGCATCTACAGACATCTACAAGCATCTACAGACATCTACAGACATCTACAGACATAAGCATCTACAGACATCTACAGACATCTACAAACATCTACAAACATCTACAGACATCTACAAGCATCTACAAACATCTACAGACATCTACAAGCATCTACAAACATCTACAGACATAAGCATCTACAGACATCTACAAGCATCTACAAACATCTACAGACATCTACAGACATCTACAAACATCTACAAGCATCTACAGACATCTACAAGCATCTACAAACATCTACAGACATCTACAAGCATCTACAAACATCTACAGACATCTACAAGCATCTACAGACATAAGCATCTACAGGCATCTACAGACATCTACAGACATAAGCATCTACAGGCATCTACAGACATCTACAGACATAAGCATCTACAGACATCTACAGACATCTACAGACATCTACAGACATCTACAAGCATCTACAAACATCTACAGGCATCTACAAGCATCTACAGACATAAGCATCTACAGGCATCTACAGACATCTACAGACATCTACAAGCATCTACAGACATCTACAGACATCTACAAACATCTACAAGCATCTACAGACATCTACAAGCATCTACAAACATCTACAAACATCTACAAGCATCTACAGACATCTACAGACATCTACAGACATCTACAGACATCTACAAGCATCTACAGACATCTACAAGCATCTACAAACATCTACAGACATCTAGAGACATCTACAAACATCTAGAGACATCTACAAACATCTACAAACATCTACAGACATCTACAGACATCTACAAGCATCTACAAACATCTACAAGCATCTACAAACATCTACAGACATCTACAAACATCTACCAGCATCACTCCAAACAGCCGCTTTCATGACGCCTTCCATGTTCCACAAATCAATTCCTCATTCATTTTCCCCAGACTTTTAAAAACTGCTATAAAGACGATGACGCCGCGGACAAAGACAACTCAGGTTGTGACAAATCCTAACAACCATAACATGTATCCTGCCATTTCTATTCTTCTTGCTATTTAGATATTGCTAGCCTGGCTACCAGACTGCACTACGTTGAAGTTCAAATCCAACTTCAACGCGACTCCGCCTGACAAGGAGCCCATCTCCACAAGGGGGCGTGGCTTATGAAATACTGTGGAGGCTTTTGATTTGCTGAGCTCTATACTGCATGGGATTGTACCATCTAATCCTATAGCCTACATTTAACTAAAAGGCTGAATGATTTATATTGATTGAGTCAATGCAAAAACTGGAATTCTAGGATGAAAAAAGAAAGCACTAAGAAAGACTTGTTTACATCAGAATTAAGAGGGAGAAATGCAACAATCACATGGAGGACAGAAGAACAGAGGAGGAGACACTGCCCAGAGTCATATACTGTAGTATTGACTGTTTGCTCAGAGGTTATTGATTGGCATCCTGTGACACTGAGACATACTGTACCTGACAGAGATTTTAGACATTATAGCATTTCCATGAAGGACATTTGGCACATTTGGGCCTGCTGTACTATTGTTTCCTTTTTCCAATTCCTTATTTCCATTTTAGTAGAAAGAGTTGCAGATATGTTATTGTTTTTTATCTGTTTATGTTAGTGTTAGTATTGTATACTTTAGCCTTACTTTCAGCAGTTATTTCAGATGTATTTGCCTTTTTTCCCTCCTAGTTTCAAAGTGTGCTGATGTAGACCGGCTAGTTGAACAATTCTCACATGTGTTTTTTTCCCCAAAAAATTGTAAAATCACAACCTGTGTGAAATGAGGGGTGCTTTATCATCATACATCCTGTCGATGGGGAAGGGTTAGGGTTACAACGACTTGATCATTCACACATGACATCATTCTCTATTCACGGTCCATGAGAATTTAATGTTTGTGTAAGACGGAAATCTACACTATACCTGAACATAGGAAGGGCTAGCACCCCTCAAAAAAGCAAAAAAAAAAGTTTTGTCACTGACATCAATAGGACTCATTGGGGTAAAAGTATGGACTATAGAGTTTATGGAGATATTAGTCTACTCTACAAAGTCTAAAGTTATTTGGTCTATACAATGTTTTGTAAAGAAAAACAAACCATGAAATGTATTTTTTAAAATAAGTCATTATAATAAATGTTATTATGTAGTGTTTTTTAACTTGTCAAATCAAGAAACTTTTCTATTCTCATATACAACATGATATCATATCAGGCAGAATATGAAGATGAAATGTTATAAATAGAAATTAGAAGTTAGGGAATGCGTTGCTTGTAGATCTGGTGAGTTTGATGATTTGTGACCCCGTACTGTGATCAAACAGGGTGTTAATTTACCAAAGAATCTTAATTAACATAACATTACAATTTGGAGATCAGAGTTTTTGCAATAATATAACAGTGAACACAGGCAGTGCATTATGTCAAAATGATGTCAGATGTTTTGCCTGTTACCATACAATCCTATATCCTGAATATACATACAGAAATACACGGGACTATGGATATAAAATATATAAATGAATAAAAAGTATTACAATTCACAAACTCTACCCAGACATTGACCAAAGCAGTTTTGCAGTCCATACTATATTCTATAGGTTGTTGGCAAAGACTTTTCAAAGAATTTGATTCACTCTCACACATAGCAAGTATCTGACAACTGCAAACACTACAGGCTGCTCTGACACGGAGATGTGACACACACACACACACACACACACACACACACACACACACACACACACACACACACACACACACACACACACACACACACACACACACACACACACACACACACACACACACACACTCTCTCTCTCTCTCTCTCTCTCTCTCTCTCTCTCTCTCTGTCTGCCAATCCATTTTGCAAGTCAACTTTAGAACAGAAAAAATATGAATGCAATATAAATGCAAACATAGTGAGTGAGATTACTACATGCGTCACACTCCATATTTGGGCCAACTCTGGAGTGTATATGGGAAACAAACACAGTTCACTTCCCATATATAAATATATACGTTTTCTTTCTACCGCAGCGCTTAGTGTCTGCACACACGCATATAAATTATGAGTCTGACATATACCTGTACGTAGGGATGTCTGGAGCTCTCTGGTGGAGCTGTTGCCCCCGCAACCCGACCTCGGATAAGCGGAAGAAGATGGATGGATGTATGGACCTGTAGGCCTGTGATATCCACCTGCATTTCACCAGGATTTACAGCAAGGGATTCCTACAAAATAATAAACAGACAAAATAACTGTTTAAACTCTTGCAGTGATGTACCAGGTCTGTAACATGATGGTTTAGGACTTTTGGGGTTATTTTGTGGACACAAATGAATAAGCCATTGTTAATAATAGTGACAAGGACCGTGTGCACCACTGTTATTCACTGACTGCTACCCCTTTTGTGGTTGGGCCCTGAGTGTAGCCTCTTAGCAATCACACAGACACTCAACCTCAGGGACCCCCCCTAGCTCAGGGGGGGTCCTGACAGTATAGACCTGCGCAGTGACGTCACCACTCCGGTTCCAGAAATGGAATCCTCACTCATTTTCCTCATAGACTTTTCAGAAATGGTTAATAAAAACAAGATTGCGCCATGGACAAATCATGACAACACACACAATAATATCACGCAATATCTAATTAGCAAGAAGTAGAAAAACGTATGATACAACACTTTTTGTTTCGTTTTTCAGAAACGAAATTATTTGATCATCCCAAGATATTGTGTGTGTCGTCATAATTCGTCACGACCCGAGTTGGCTTGATCGTGTTTTTATTAACCATTTTCGAAAAGTCTATGAGGAAAATGAATGGGGTAAACACTTCTGGAACCGGGGCAGTGAAGTCACTGCGCAGGTCTATAGTCAGTGAACACAATACATTATATAAGGAGTGTGTTAAATATGATAAAGAATCTTCTATTGGATCTATAGTTGTATTAAATGTAGGTGCAGGTATTTAGTTTAATCTATAGTGTGTGTCCTCCCCCTCTGGCTAGGCTTACACACACACACACACACACACACACACACACACACACACACACACACACACACACACACACACACACACACACACACACACACACACACACACACACACACACACACACACACACACACACACACACACACAGTAATAGAGTGACTGAAGGCTTGGTATTGGTAGGATTTGGTTACCAACAGGTTTTATGTTCACAACAACAGTAGGAGGAAGCAAACCGCTCACAGAACACAACAGCTGCTCTATTATTCTCTATTATTCTCTGTAGTGTAGGTTAACATACTGTAGACCTAGTATACCAGTCCTGGTTTGTGCCTGAAACAGCCTTTCACGGTAAGACATTCTTTGACATACTTGAGATAGATAATGACATGCATCAGGGCTTGACACTAACACTTGCCCGCTTGCCCGGGGCAAGTAAAAAAAATGGTGGGGCAAGTGAAGACTTCTACCTGGTTGCCCGATCGGGCAAGTGTGCAACTTAGTGCACTATAACACAACACAAGATAAATTTGTCTTGAAGGCAGTCATTTCACTCTGCCTCTGTGTCTTTCCCTGCTTTCTAGATATCCACAATTCCAGGCTGGATTTGGGAAACAAAACAGGCAAATTAACATACAGATCAAAATGACCTAATCTTCTACATTCTCTAGTTGTGTAGACCTGGGCTAATTAAGATGATGAATTTTAACTCTTGAGAGTTTAAAAATGAAACATTTTTACACTCTCAACCTAACTGGGGACCACCTGGAACCCTCTCAGGGACCACTGGTGGTCCCTGGACCACCTGTTGAAAACCCCTGAGATAGATAATGACATGCATGTGTATACAGTACATAAGTCGGATTTGTACTTTGCTCTTCTATTTTCCATGTCTAAGATAACAGGTATATAAATAATACATTTCCACATGGGGGACAAAGTGTAGTGTTGAGTGTTATTGTCAACACAGTGAGTGAGATTACTATGTATGCCAGGCAGAAATGTCTGTCTGTCTTTGTGCGTGTGTGTACTAGCCTGGCTAAAGACAGACTGAATCAGCTGTTGGCAAAAAACGTTCCATCTAACTGACACAGGCATTTTGTTCTGATTCAGTGTGACTTTATCCAGGCTGTGTGTGTGTGTGTGTGTGTGTGTGTGTGTGTGTGTGTGTGTGTGTGTGTGTGTGTGTGTGTGTGTGTGTGTGTGTGTGTGTGTGTGTGTGTGTGTGTGTGCGTGCTTCCTGCCTGCCTGCCTTACTATAGGTACATTTTAGTGATTTCTTTTATGTTCTAAAAAAACAAAAACAAAATCAGTATTAACAATTTCCAATACTTGTATTTATACTCCTAGTACACAGAGGCACATATTGTAGGCCTACCTTTTTACATTATTTAAAACCCTCAGCTACTGTGCTTCAGGCCTACTAGCCTACAGTAGTTTAGCTACTTTATACAAACATTTTGATTATTACAAAGCTTATATTAGCCCGCCACCACATATTCAGTCCTACTCAAACTGTAGCTCTGTGAAGCACTGTTGGCTTGTAGATCTGGTATTTGTAAAATATATATTTTATACTTTTGAAAACTTAACTGGAATGTGCACATTCCAGTTAGTAGGCTAGCAGTCTACTTTTAGCACTCCATGTTGATACCAATGCTTTTGGGTTTTATTTTCCCCCCAATACACTAATGCCTGTGTTTGACCCAGGTAAAGTGTTAGAGTATCAATCCTCTCCCTCTATAACTCATTCTGTCTCACTGTGTTCATTAGGCTACCATCAGGTTACACTCCATACCTTTCCCACATTGTGACGCTAGGTGGCGACATCACTCTATGGGAGAGGATACAGGCAGCAAACTAACCTGACCCTGCATTTATGCTGTTCTGTAGGCCAGTGGTTAACAAATTATGTCAAGGACGTCGGAAAACAAGTCTTATTTGCCCGCAAGACTCCCATTTGAACAGTATGTCAGAGAGGGATAAGGAAAAGGGTTCTATAGTAGTGATTTTCGCGTTTCAACCACATGCATCACTTTGGAAAGCACTGCTGTTGTACTGTAGTCACAAAACAATACAGTTAGTCAGAACTAACTGACACAAACACACTAACGCTCCATTTAGAACGCTACATCAACTTAAACCTTCACATTTCATATAGCATAATGTTCTCACCGCAGGGCCGTGGATGTTTATCCTCGGCTGCATCTTCACTGTTCTGTTCAATAAACATTTGAACACGCTCAGTGTCCATGTTCTCCTGCTAGGCTTTCACCTGCGACCACCTAGCGGTGTGAAGGAGTATTGCACCCTGATAGAATACAACTCTAAAGGGAGAGCAGCCACCGATCAGATTAAAATGTTTTATCGAACAATAAAGCTTGTGAATTAATATTTTTAACCCCCCGAGGAGCAGTGTAACATCCATGTCAACGGGACAGAGCTCTTTATATTTGGTAACAGCAACGTTTATGTAAGAATGAAACGTTCTAACTGGAGAATGTGCGTAAAAGTGGGACAGGGTTCCGCCATGACACGTCACGTGAAGTCACAGAGAGACATGAGCGACATTGCGGGGGTCAGAAAACCGAGCGCTCGCGCTGCTGTTCGTGCAACATGAATAGGGACAAACTGGAAATGCATTGTTTTCAAAGAGGGAGACGCAAATAAGAGCTGTTTAGGGCATGGAGTGTTGTAATGTACAGGAACAAATTAAGTCACTGTAATGTTTTATGCGGTGGGCCTACTATTGCTACAAAACGATCTATAATAAAGGGATATCTTTAACTGTTGCCCGATTCGATTTCTGCCTACTTCAGGTCCAAGGACTTGTCCCTGTTTGTCATCTCCGTTCTCAATAAAAGTCTGTCCCACGCAAAGAGCGACATCTGGTCACCTTACATTCATTCCGAATAGATTCCATGCATGTAACAGCGGCTTATGTAGAAGAGCCGCCATTGGACTGGCCCCATGAAGTGAACGGAGTTGTCGTAACTCTGACTATAATACTCCAAGCACTAGGCTCAGTAGAGAGAATCGTCTATGGGCGAACCCGCCCCGGAAGTAGTTGTCTCCACACAGGCAGCAGCTGACAGACAGACTGTAGTGTAGTGTGTTGTGTTTCACTCACACACACACACATCAGGAACAACAACAACAACAACGTAAACACAGATGTTCGGTGGTGTTTCAGATCTACTAGCTGCAGCTCATATCCCACATGTAAGTCACTTTACAGAACCTTATCTATCTGAGCAGGAAACTAAAGTTAAATGATGGTTTTGCATGTTATATTTCTATTTGCAGCCTGATGGTTTTAACTTCACTTCACAGATCACTGTTTAATAGTGATCAGTCCTGGATGTAAGGATAAACTAGTAACGGATAATGTGCTGCTTTTAAAAAGGTGCGATCGACTCGTTTTTAGGTTAATGCTATAGTCCATTTCAGGGGTTTTCAACCTTTTTGACTCCAGGGACCACCATTTATTCAGCATTTGAGCCACAGACCACCATTTGAGGACATTTTAGCCCCACAGACCCCAAAACTAAAGATTTATTTTGCTTTTGTCCATCTTCTAGTTGTGTAGACTTGGGCTAATTCAGATGATGAATATTTTAACTCTTGAGAGTGTAAAAATGAAACCAATTACATCTGGTTAACCAACTTAGCTGGGGACCACCTGGAACCCTCTCAGGGACCATTTTCAACCTTGTTTAAGGAGGAGGATGGATGGTGCATGTTTGAATCAAAGCTGACACGTTTTTACTTCATAATGTACAGTATATTCATTGTAAATGGTATATTACACAGTATCTTATGAATATACAGTAGTGTTTTCATCATTTTGGTGTCATCATGGTGTCTAGATGGTCCCTGATGATCATTTCATGGTGTGTGTGTGTTGAGGTTTGGGACAGAGACATGAATCATATTTTTTGTTCAGAGAACACTGTGTGCAGTTTGTTAAATCTTTATTTAAACATGGATCAGTGGACAGGGCATGTTTGTGTATCTACCTTTTTCATACCAGGGCAGGCCCCACTATTTATTCAGCATTTGAGCCACAGAGGACCACTATTTGATGACACTTTAGCCCCAGTAATATATATATATATATATATATATATATATATATATATATATATATACATATATATATAACCAAACAGTCCAACATACAGATCAAAATGACCATTAATCTTCTACATTCTCAAGTTGTGTAGACTTGGGATAATTCACATGATGAATATTTTAACTCTTGAGAGTGTAAACATGAAGTGTGTAAACATGATGAATGCATGTTTGTTTAGTGAATGCATTCATATGTAGTATTATACTTTTTGGTGACATGGTGTTTGTCCATCACTTAATGTGTGTTTAGTTTTGGTTTGAAGAATCATCCTTTAACTGTAGAATGAGTGAAGGACTAGACTAGACTCTGTCAGAGAACATTGTGTTCAGTTTGTTCTGTTTCTAATTAATGCCAGTCCTACAAGGATGGTCAGGATTTAACCCTATGAATCCAAACCAGGAAGGGTTTAGATCGAGGGTTAAATTAATACAGTTTCTTTAAGAGGTAGAATCGACACAAAGGTTGACAACTCCATGTTAACTGTGGCTAGTGTTTTCCCTTTCCCTGCAAGATGTAAAAAGATCAAAACCTTTTGGAAAAACAGTCTGAATGTAATTATAATATACATGATCATTTAGAACAGGGGTTTGTGGTCCCTGAGAGGATTCGAGGTGGTCCCCAGCTAAATGGAAAGTAACCAGATGTAACTCTTTGAAAGCGTAAACATGAAACCAAATGGACCCTTGCAATTTGGTTTCATGTTTACGCTCTCAAGAGTTAAAATATTCATCATGTGAATTATCCCAAGTCTACACAACTAGAGAATGTAGAAGATTAATGGTCATTTTGATCTGTATGTTAGACTGTTTGGTTTCCCAAATCCAGCCTGGAATTGTGGACAAAAGCAAAATAAATCTTTAGTTTTGGGGTCTGTGGGGCTAAAATGTCATCAAATGGTGGTCCTCCTTGGCTCAAATGCTGACTAAATAGTGGGCCCTGGTGTGAAAAAAGGTTGAAAACCAGTGATCTATATTGAGTAATTTGATATATTCTACAAGAAAACAAAAAGAAAAGAAAAGCTGTAAGGGTTACCTTGAACATGTGTATCAGTTACTTAGCAACAAAGGGTGTGTGTGTGTGTGTGTGTGTGTGTGTGTGTGTGTGTGTGTGTGTGTGTGGTGTGTGTGTGTGTGTGTGTGTGTGTGTGTGTGTGTGTTGTGTGTGTGTGTGTGTGTGTGTGTGTGTGTGTGTGTGGTGGGGGGAGGGGTCCCTGGGTTCTCTCCTAAACAGTGACTCAGCACTAGCAGTAACAATGAGCCTCTAAACCAGTGGTTTTCAATCATTTTCATACCAGGGACCACTATTTATTCAGCATGTGAGCCACGGACCACCGTTTGATGTTGAGTTTAGTCTCTTTGACCCAAAGCTAAGGATTTACAAGTTGTTAGAGAAACTAAAATATAATTTTGTTTTGCATGCCTGCATCGTGTTTGGTGGGGCAGTCAGGGCATTAAGGGGGGGCATTGCCCCCCCTTAATGCCCATGCCTAGATCTACCCCTGGCGCTAACCCAGCACAACATACCCTCACTTTGTTTATTATTGTGTAGTAACGCTTGGCTGTAAATCCTGCTGAAATGTAGGTGAATATCACTGTGTGTGTGTGTGTGTGTGTGTGTGTGTGTGTGTGTGTGTGTGTGTGTGTGTGTGTGTGTGTGTGTGTGTGTGTGTGTGTGTGTGTGTGTGTGTGTGTGTGTGTGTGTGTGTGTGGGTGGGTGGGTGTGGTGGGGGCCCGGGGCCCACCAGGGGTCCATCATTTCTAGCTCCACCTGTGTTTACAGTTCCTGATGGTCCCTGAATGACAACAATACAAAGAACATTAACTACAGACACAGCAGAGGTCAGGGGTCCCCAGACTGACAGAGGTCAGGGGTCCCCAGACTCAGGTTTCCCCAGACTTGGTTCCACTGACTTTTACCCTTCTCTGGTTAGGGGTCCAGGTAGCCTCGACACCCAGGCTTTCATTTTTGTCCGCCTTGCGCGAAAACGGAAAGCCTGGAAAGTGGCCTTGAGGGGGGAGTCAACCTTCCGGGGTGGGCGTCGCTCTAAATGATGTGACGTAGAACAGAGGGAGGAGTCAACCTTCCGGGGTGGGCGTCGCTCTAAATGATGTGACGTAGAACAGAGGGAGGAGTCAACCTTCCGGGGTGGGCGTCGCTCTAAATGATGTGACGTAGAACAGAGGGAGGAGTCAACCTTCCGGGGGGGCGTCGCTCTAAATGATGTGACGTAGAACAGAGGGAGGAGTCAACCTTCCGGGGTGGGCGTCGCTCTAAATGATGTGACGTAGAACAGAGGGAGGAGTCAACCTTCCGGGGTGGGCGTCGCTCTAAATGATGTGACGTAGAACAGAGGGAGGAGTCAACCTTCCGGGGGGCGTCGCTCTAAATGATGTGACGTAGAACAGAGGGAGGAGTCAACCTTCCGGGGTGGGCGTGGCTCTAAATGATGTGACGTAGAACAGAGGGAGGTGTCAACCTTCCGGGGTGGGCGTGGCTCTAAATGATGTGACGTAGAACAGAGGGAGGAGTCAACCTTCCGGGGGGGCGTCGCTCTAAATGATGTGACGTAGAACAGAGGGAGGTGTCAACCTTCCGGGGTGGGCGTCGCTCTAAATGATGTGACGTAGAACAGAGGGAGGAGTCAACCTTCCGGGGTGGGCGTCGCTCTAAATGATGTGACGTAGAACAGAGGGAGGAGTCAACCTTCCGGGGTGGGCGTGGCTCTAAATGATGTGATGTAGAACAGAGGGAGAAGTCAACCTTCCGGGGTGGGCGTGGCTCTAAATGATGTGACGTAGAACAGAGGGAGGAGTCAACCTTCCGGGGTGGGCGTCGCTCTAAATGATGTGACGTAGAACAGAGGGAGGAGTCAACCTTCCGGGGGGGCGTCGCTCTAAATGATGTGACGTAGAACAGAGGGAGGTGTCAACCTTCCGGGGTGGGCGTCGCTCTAAATGATGTGACGTAGAACAGAGGGAGGAGTCAACCTTCCGGGGTGGGCGTCGCTCTAAATGATGTGACGTAGAACAGAGGTAGGAGTCAACCTTCCGGGGTGGGCGTCGCTCTAAATGATGTGACGTAGAACAGAGGGAGGAGTCAACCTTCCGGGGTGGGCGTCGCTCTAAATGATGTGACGTAGAACAGAGGGAGGAGTCAACCTTCCGGGGTGGGCGTCGCTCTAAATGATGTGACGTAGAACAGAGGGAGGAGTCAACCTTCCGGGGTGGGCGTCGCTCTAAATGATGTGACGTAGAACAGAGGGAGGAGTCAACCTTCCGGGTGGGCGTGGCTCTAACTGATGTGACGTAGAACAGAGGGAGGAGTCAACCTTCCGGGGTGGGCGTGGCTCTAAATGATGTGACGTAGAACAGAGGGAGGAGTCAACCTTCCGGGGTGGGCGTGGCTCTAAATGATGTGACGTAGAACAGAGGGAGGAGTCAACCTTCCGGTTTGGGCGTGGCTCTAAATGATGTGACGTAGAACAGAGGGAGGAGTCAACCTTCCGGGGTGGGCGTGGCTCTAAATGATGTGACGTAGAACAGAGGGAGGAGTCAACCTTCCGGGGTGGGCGTGGCTCTAAATGATGTGACGTAGAACAGAGGGAGGAGTCAACCTTCCGGGGTGGGCGTGGCTCTAAATGATGTGACGTAGAACAGAGGGAGGAGTCAACCTTCCGGGGTGGGCGTGGCTCTAAATGATGTGACGTAGAACAGAGGGAGGAGTCAACCTTCCGGGGTGGGCGTGGCTCTAAATGATGTGACGTAGAACAGAGGGAGGAGTCAACCTTCCGGGGTGGGCGTGGCTCTAAATGATGTGACGTAGAACAGAGGGAGGAGTCAACCTTCCGGGGTGGGCGTGGCTCTAAATGATGTGACGTAGAACAGCAGTGGACGAGCGTGGGAGGGGCCGGAGATGACGACACGTTAGTGAGATCAAATCAGAGTGCAGCACTTCCGCCGTGTGGATCCCACGACACCCCGCCCCCCAAGGCCAAAATCATTGAGGGCTAGACCAGGCTAGGGTCCAGGAGGGTCAGTTTGTAACAGAAATAAGTGTGACGATGGAAGGCCAGGGGGTCCCTAAATGTAAACCTGTATTGTTTTGGTTCTGCTGAGCCTCATGTCGTTCCACAGTTTTTTTTTTGTTTGTTTGTTTTTTCCAAGAGAAGCAACCATCTATTCTACTACTAACTCTCTATGCTCTAGTACAGTGGCTTTCAACAGGTGGTCCGGGGACCACCAGTGGTCCCTGAGAGGATTCCATGTGGTCCACAGGCTAAATGATGGACAGTTGGTTACCAAATGGGCCCTTATAGATCTGTAACTCTTGAGATCGTAAAACAATACCAAATGGACCCTTATAATGAAGGAGTAATGGTATTTTAAAGTACTGGTGGCGGCCATCTTGAAAAATGACCTTTCGCATGGTCAAACTTTGGTAAACTTTTAGTATGTTATTAAGGACACCTAATACTACCAAAAACAGCTTTTTTTTAGAGAAACCTTCTGTTGCAATTTTTTTTAGGGTAAGGTGCTTTTTTTTCGTCACTGCGCTCGCCTATTGTGGGAGTGAGAGCAGAAACAAAGTGAAACAAAAGCAGCAGCAGTGAGTCAACAGGATGTGTATTATATGTTGGCTCTAAAAACACAAACATAAACGTAGAGTCTAGAGTTGCAGCTGCAGATTAGCATCAGGATGCTGCAGCATTGTCCTGGATGCTGCAGCATTGTCCTGGAAGCTGCAGCATTGTCCTGGACAGGGTGTGAAATCACTGCAGGGCCTGGAAGCGTGTCAACAGCAGCAAACACAGGTGTCACCACAACAAAAGACTCCATGGGCGTAGGAGTAGTGCTATTACTATACAGCACACCAGATACTGTACACATAACCACCAGGGCAGGGCGGATCTAGGCATGGGCATGGGGGGGGGGGGGGGGGGGGTCAAATGCACAGTCTGCCCCACCAAACATGATGCCATGCAAAACAACCCAAGATATTTCAAATTAAAGTACTTCTATTTAAAATGATGTGAAACACTGCTACTGCTACTAACTAACTACAGCTGTGTCACCACTAAACCAACAGCATTTCATCATTGAAAACAGAAAACTCTCTGAGTCAGACCTTTAGCTTTATGCATGCTGCGTGTCTGTTGCAACTTCAACAACAACTGATGTTATTATTGATGATTTACTTGACTAATAAAAGTCCTTGAACTGAAAATGGTATGGGGGCGGCTTCATACCAGCCACCCCCATATCATTTTTCATCCCCCCCCAATGTGTAAATGTTCCATCAGCCCTGCACCAGAGCCTTTTAGAGGGAGAGTTGTGATATTCCGCTGCTGGAGGAGCTCTATGCTGACTCTTTGAAAGTGGAAGTTGATAAATGAATGGGGTTAAAATAGGAACCAGCAGGAAAGGCATGAAAAACATCATTTACTAATGGCTTTGACCTCGTCAGCAAATTATCCATGCAGACAAATTAAAGAAGACAGGTCGCTGGTTATTTTCAGATACTTTGTCGTATGATTTCAGGGGTTGACACTAACACTTGCCCGCTTGCCCGGGGCAAGTAAAAAAATGGTGGGGCAAGTGAAGACTGCTACCTGGTTGCCCGATCGGGCAAGTGTGCAACTTAGTGCACTATAACACAACACAAGATAAATTTGTTTTGAAGGCAGTCATTGCACTCTGCCTCTGTGTCTTTCACTGCTTTCTAGATATCTCTACCTATCTCTCTCCCAGGTCCATTTGGTTCCAAACTATCATTTTGCTGGGGTCAGGGACCACTGGGTCTGTGACCACTATGGGCTAATTAAGATGATGAATTCTAACTCTTGAGAGTGTAAAAATCAAACCAAATGGACCCTGCACTTGCCCGATGGGTAAGTGCCTCGGAGACCTTGTTGCCAACCCCTGGATTTGTAAATGATATATAATTATATTGACGCATTGAAAGAGTACAATACTAGCGTCTCCAACAGCACCTCATTCACAAACTGTTAATAAGTGACATTCCAGCGATCCGGGACCTTGACCCATGTAATCACAGCTGCAACATTTAATCACACCTTAAATCTGACTTCATCTGAGGGAAAATTTCTGCCATTTGTCTCAAAGAGACGGCAATTAATTGCTTTGTAAAACAAACGGTGTGAATGACGGTGTGATCAGGTGACATCTCTGTTTACTAAATGCTCTACATTCTCTTACTGTAAACTTCCTCCATTTCAACTAAATGTTTGTTTTGACACTCATTATAGTTTAATTGTAATGTAAATGAGACTTTACACATGCATAAAGTCAGTCTTAGAGTGAGTTTAATGTTGTTTCATGCAGAGAGGACCTTTCTGTTTGGAGCAGGGGTTTTCAACCTTTTCATTCAACACTCTTTATTCAGCATTTTAGCCACGGGGGACCACCATTTGATGTTGAGTTTAGTCTCTCGGACCCCAAAGCAAGGATTTTAAAGTTTTTGTCCACAATATAGGAGAGATGACTGGCAGAACGTTGATATGTTAAAAATGAAACCAAATGTTCCTGTGAGGGTCCATTTGGTTTCATTTTACGCTCTCAAGAGTTACAGATCTATTAAGGGGTCCATTTGGTTACCAACTGTCCGTCGGTTAGCTGGGGACCACCTGGAATCCTCTCAAGGACCACTGGTGGTCCCTGGACCCCTGGTACACAACTAGAGAATGTAGAAGATTAATGATCATTTTGATCTGTATGTTGGACTGTTTGGTTTCCCCAAATCCAGCCTGGAATTGTGGACAAAAGCAAAATAAATCTTTAGGTTTTGGGGTCTGTGGGGCTAAAATGTCATCAAATAGCGGTCCTCTGTGGATCAAATGCTGAATAAATAGTGGTCCCTGTGTCAAAAGGTTGAAACCCCCTGCTCTATATCAGCAGTGTAATAGCATGGTGGGTGTGACCATGTGCTCCCCTGATAATGACATCATCTCCTCAACTCCTCAATTTAATTATTTAATCTAATCTCAGTTATTTGAGCTAATCACAGCAGACCCTACAGAGCCATGACCAGGTCCATGGGGTCTTTTTAATCACAGCAGACCCTACAGAGCCATGACCAGGTCCATGGGGTCTTTTTAATCACAGCAGACCCTACAGAGCCATGACCAGGTCCATGGGGTCTTTTTAATCACAGCAGACCCTACAGAGCCATGACCAGGTCCAGGGGGTCTTTTTAATCACAGCAGACCCTACAGAGCCATGACCAGGTCCAGAGGGTCTTTTTAATCACAGCAGACCCTACAGAGCCATGACCAGGTCCAGAGGGTCTTTTTAATCACAGCAGACCCTACAGAGCCATGACCAGGTCCATGGGGTCTTTTTAATCACAGCAGACCCTACAGAGCCATGACCAGGTCCAGAGGGTCTTTTTAATCACAGCAGACCCTACAGAGCCATGACCAGGTCCAGAGGGTCTTTTCACAGGGAATTTACTACTATTTTCTACTTTGTGGTTTCTGGTTCAGCAAGTTTCAAACTTGTGTCTCAAACTGTATTTGTATTTGATTTGATCACATTTCTCTAACATTTACCGGGGGTGGGCGATTATTTTTCCCAAACGGCCACATGAGATGCATAAAATATTGTGGAGGGCCAAGACTAAAGGCTGAACTTAAGTTTCCGTAGTATTAATTTAATTTCAAGACAAAACTTTTTGATAGCAGGGCCCTCTCTGTATTCAGTATTTGAGCCGCAGAGGACGACCAGTGAGATGACATTTTAGCCCACAGACTCCAAAACTAAAGATTTATTTTGTTTTTGTTCACAATACCAGGCTGGATTTGGGAAACAAAACAGGCCAACACAGATCAAAAATGACCATTCTTTTACATTATCTGATTGTGTAGATTTTAGGTAATTCAGATGATGAATATTTTAACTCTTGAGAGTGTAAACATGAAACCAAATGGACCCGCAAGGGTCCATTTGGTTTCATGTTTACACTGTCAAAGAGTTACATCTGGTTAACCAACTCTCTATATTTAACTGGAACTCTCTCAAGGACCACTGGTGGTCCCCGGGCCGGTGTCCATTTCACCCTGAGGTCCCCCTCCCCTCCCAGTTTGCATTGAGCAAGTTGTCTTTATTCTAATGTGTGGATTTTAGTAGACCCAAACTTATTTTTTTCCACACATCATATTTTAATACTTTACTGATACTCAGTCATGAGTTTTATGTCACTCTGGGGCAGCCTTTACTTGTAATCCCAGAGGTAATCTATTCCTCCTCCCAGGGGTGGACTGACAGTCTGGCATACAGGGCATTTTCCCGGTGGGCCGACCCCCCCGGGGGCCGTTAATGTCGTGTTTTAATTAAAAAAAAAAATCTGCACAAAACCGGCCCACGAATCAGTGCTGGCGGCCCTCTGTCCTCTTCAAATGAGACTGCCTATTGCAGGGTTTTTATAGTTAACTAAAACTAACTAACTAATTTTAGTTAGCCCGAGCCCCAGAGCCCCTTATGTCTTAAATTCTCATGGGGGCTCAGGCCCCGGAGCCCCCACAAAGATTCAGAGGGCCGCTCTAAGGGCCGCTCTGAGACAAAATTGCCCGGTACGTTTTGAGCTCCCAGTCCACCCCTGCCTCCTCCTCTCCTCCCCTCAGGTTGAAACTCCTCTCCTATGGGTGACATCTGAGTTGTTGTTTTTTAAATCATGTAGTGGTCCAATTATCCTGTAGTGTGTGCTTTGATGGGATTTGTGTTACTAAGTTACTAAAATAAATGGTAAATGGTGTATTTACATATCGCCTTTATCCAAGGTGCTTTACATATCTTGTGCATCACATTCACCACATTCACACACACATTCATACACTGATGGCAGTGGAAACCATGCAAGGTACCAGTGTGTGGCTCAGGGACACTAGCTCTGTGGGAGCCTGGGATCGAACTGGCAACCCTGAGCCACTGCTCTACCCCTCTCTACCCCTGAGCCACTGCTGCCTCTATAAAATGCACACATTACAATAAAGACAACCTGTGGCCAAGAAAACTGCATTGTAGGGAGGAGAACCTCATGGTGAAATGTAGAAATGGAACATCTGTGACAGAAATCAATGACATTATGTATCATGTGACAGGAATCAAGGTAGATTGATGCCCAATGTGTTTTGGTGTGGATTTTTCTTTCAACATTAACATATTATCCTCTCTTCATTATCTCTCGTTCCAGTTATCAGAGGAATAAAGCAGCTTCATCATCTCCTTGGTTCTGGATGGTTGGTGGAGTCAACGTTACACAACCAGAGACCATGTGGTCTGGATGAAGAAGACCAAGACCAAAGCCAGCATGCTGGAGGGACCAGTGGACAGCGGACCCCCCACAGACAGCTCCATGGAGGACGGATCATAAATAAAACCCAATCCTTCCATCCAACGTTGTGCTTGGACCTCACAACCACATCCTCCTCCTCCTCCTCCTCAGTGCATCATGGGTTTGTGTCCCATGTCCAAGCTCCTCCGCCGTGGGAAATACATCATCGTGTTCCTGCTGTCGCTCAGCGTTCTGGCCTGGATCGCTACCTTCGCAGGTGAGCCAGGGCTTGACACTAACACTTGCCCGCTTGCCCGGGGCAAGTAAAAAAAAATGGTGGGGCAACTGAAGACCGCTACCTGGTTGCCCGATCGGGCAAGTGGGCAACTTAGTGCACTATAACACAACACAAGATAAATTTGTCTTGAAGGCAGTCATTGCACTCTGCCTCTGTGTCTTTCCCTGATTTCTAGATATCCACAATTCCAGGCTGGATTTGGGAAACCAAACAGGCAAATTAACATACACATCAAAATGACCATTAATCTTCTACATTCTCTAGTTGTGTAGACCTGGGCTAATAAGATGATGAATTTTAACTCAGAATAAAAATGAGAACCAAATGGACCCGCAAGGGTCCATTTGGTGTCATTTTTACGCTCTCAAGAGTTACATCTGCAAAATTTACAATATATTTTTGGGGGGCAAGTGACCATGAGCTGAGGGCAAGTAGAACCTGACTTGCACTTGCCCGATGGGCAAGTGCCTCGGAGACCTTAGTGTCAACCCCTGAGGAATCAACCTTTTTCATACCAGGGACCACTATTTATTCAGCATTTGAGCCACGGAGAACGACCACCATTTGGTGACATTTTAGCCCCACACAGACCCCAAAACTAAAGATTTATTTTGCTTTTTGCTCACAATTCCATCCAGGCTGGATTTTGGGTAACCAAACAGTCCAACATACAGATCAAAATGACCATTAATCTTCTACATTCTCTAGTTGTGTAGACTTGGGATAATTCACATGATGAATATTTTAACTCTTGAGAGTGTAAACATGAAACCAAATGGACCCGCAAGGGTCCATTTGGTTTCGTGTTTACACTCTCAAAGAGTTACATCTTCGCAGGTGAGAAGGATCTGAAGACCCTCATGAGAAAATTGAATCACTACTTATTTAGTGTTTGCAATACTGATTTACTTTCTGTTTTGTAGAAACAAAAAGTAATTAGTAATTAGTGATACAGGAGTGAAAACACTAAATATTTTCTATAGGGACTGTGTATAGATACAGCAGTAAATGTGTAAGCATTGTGTAGTAATTCAACAATAAATGTATAGTGATTGTATAGTTGTTTCCATAAAGCCATAGTGAGGCTGAAGTAATTAATTAGCAGCAGGTAGTGATTTGAATTGGAATTATGTAGTAACATCAGCATTGTTGGGCAGTAACTAATTTTAGATTACATATTACTGTAATATTACTACCGGTACTTTTGCTCCAAAAAGTAAAGTAATGAGATTACTCTGCAAAAATGGGTAATAAGTAATACATTACTTTGCAAGTAACGCCAAGTTACTTGTTTAAAATGAGCTTGTTGTTGCATGCAAAGATAGAACAGATTTACAAGCTACAGTATGTTGTAACAACAGAGATGTGCAGTAGATTGTAGATCCAGTCCACATGCTGCGTCCTTTGCACAGTTATGTACACTACAAATCGCTTGCTGCTTTATTTTGTATTTTATTTTTAAATACAAGACACTGTCTTTGAAAACAATTGTGAAAAAGTTCAAAAAGTCAAAGAGACAAATTTTGAAATCTGGTTTTGTTAGTTGCAGGTCTGTTTTGTGATTCAAGGTTAAAATGTTCCCATTGATTCTCTCTGCTCCTTTTATTTTTATTTTTTCATCTAAGAAAGACATTTACAATGTCGGATTTTGTTGGCTTTGTTTTCAGGTGCAGTTTGTGGGATTGGAGACTATTATTCCAATAAATTGGATTCAGTTCTAAAAAGAGCTCACTAAACAGATTATGTTGTACATCTCTATTTTTTCAAAGGTGGGAGTTGAGAACTTGGGAAAGTAATAATGTAATATGTAATATATTACTCTTCGATTCCAGTAATAAGTAAAGTAATGATATTACTTTGTCTAAGGGGTAACGAGCAAAGTAAAGAAGGTACTTTGACCAACACTGAATATCAGTAGTGATTAAGTAGTGAAACAGGACATTTCTCTACATTTTACTACACAAATCACTATCAATCGTAATAGCAAAAACACTATTGAATGAGTAGTGATTCAACAGTGTCTTTTCATGAGGGGAATCAACCTGATGAATGTTTCTGACTGTAAACCAACCATGTGAGTGAATGTTTCTGACTGTAAACTAACCATGTGAGTGAATGTTTCTGACTGTAAACTAACCATGTGAGTGAATGTTTCTGACTGTAAACTAACCATGTGAGTGAATGTTTCTGACTGTAAACTGACCATGTGAGTGAATGTTTCTGACAGTAAACTAACCATGTGAGTGAATGTTTCTGACTGTAAACTAACCCTGTGAGTGAATGTTTCTGACTGTAAACTAACCATGTGAGTGAATGTTTCTGACTGTAAACTAACCATGTGAGTGAATGTTTCTGACTGTAAACTAACCATGTGAGTGAATGTTTCTGACAGTAAACTAACCATGTGAGTGAATGTTCTCCACCACTGTTTCTGACAGTAAACTAACCATGTGAGTGAATGTTCTCCACCTCTGTTTCTACTGTAAACTAACCATGTGAGTGAATGTTCTCCACCACTGTTTCTGACAGTAAACTAACCATGTGAGTGAATGTTTCTGACTGTAAACTAACCATGTGAGTGAATGTTCTCCACCACTGTTTCTGACTGTAAACTAACCATGTGAGTGAATGTTTCTGACTGTAAACTAACCATGTGAGTGAATGTTCTCCACCACTGTTTCTACTGTAAACTAACCATGTGAGTGAATGTTTCTGACTGTAAACTAACCATGTGAGTGAATGTTCTCCACCACTGTTTCTGACTGTAAACTAACCATGTGAGTGAATGTTTCTGACTGTAAACTAACCATGTGAGTGAATGTTCTCCACCACTCCAGGCGACACGGTGAGGACCCCCCAGGACCTGTCTCTGCTCCCCGTGGACCACCAGACCGTCAGCAGAGACCTGGCTGTGAAGCTGTTACAGGTGGTCCCTGTAGTGAGGTCCCTGTCCTCACCCACACACAGCAGTACCGAGGACCACCCAGAACCAGCAGAGGACCACCAAGCACCAGGAGAGGACCACCAACCTAAAGAGGACCACCTAGAACCCATGGAGCCCTGTCCTGAGCCCTCACCACTGCTCAGTGAGTTTATACACACTTTAGTTCTTTATTTGAATCCATAAATTACAGAATGGGTGTCAAATTTGGCCCTTGAGACATTATCAAATTAAAGGGGAAAACTACCAATTCTCAACATTTTAATATGTCATTAATATACCTTAGAGATGTTCTGTGGACAATGATAAAAAAAAAATCCCCCAATTCTGTATTTCCTAAAATTGGAACTCTGAAAAAATCATTAACATGGTGAAATACATCTGATGACATCACCAATATGAAAATGGGTGGAATTCCCCTTTAAAAGGTTAGTTTGTTCAAACTTGGCCCGTGGCTTTGTTCAGTTTAAAATGTTGGCCCACTCTGTATCTGAGTTTTTCAGGGCTGACAGTTCATGTTCACTTAAGGATCCAAATGACACCCCCTCTCCTCCTAGACCAGCCGATACAGAGCAGAATTTAACAAGTTGTTTAGCTTTGATCTTTGTCATGCCAGATATTCTTCCACTCATGGTCATGGCACCCGCTTCGACCTCTATCCATGGATTGAATAGAGCATAATCACAAGTAATCACACGATCGAATACATATTGTATTGAATTGAAAGCTTTATTCCGATTTTTTTCAAGAATATAAATAATTACTGTACACTACAGTAATACAATTGATCATTATTCAAAAGAAAAACAAAAATAATAAATAACAATAATAAATGAATAAATAAATCAGAGCCTCACTGGCATAAGTATTATAACTTTTTCTTTTCTTTTTTTTCTCTTTTCTTTTGTTTTTTTGTTTTCTTTTAATCTTTCCTTTGTTTGTTTATTCGGAATGGAGTAGGGAGAAGTAAAAAAACTTATATAACCCTACCCCAATATTTCCTAAACAATAAGTACCTTGTCATTGCTTGACATACAGCAGCCAATACCAATATGGTACATTAAAACAACCTAGCGCAAGTGATTATCAAAGTAAATTATCATTACTACAATTGCAGTTACTGATTATGATAATATTTTTTATAATAACATAATCATAATTATAATTATTATAAACCATCATCATCATTACTTCATTTATCTAAACTTTACATTATTGTAACTCTAACTCCCTATACCTCATAATAATGCCATCTTTATACATTTTCTTAAATTGTTTCATACTTGGGCATTGCTTGAGTTCCCTATGCATACTGTTCCATAGTTTTACTCCACAGATTGATATACAAAAAGATTTTCGTGTCGTCCGAGCCATTCTAGTTTTAAAATTTAAATCGTACCTTAAGTTGTAACCCCCCTCTCTATCATGAAATATTCCCTGGATATTTCCAGGGAGTAGATTATTCCTAGCTTTATACATTATAAGTGCAGTTTTATACTCTATTATATCTATAAATTTTACAAGATTAGACTTTATAAATAATATATTAGTATGATCTCTATATCCAGCATTATATATAATTCTTATAGCTCGTTTTTGCAGTATAGATATTGCATTAAGTGATGATTTGTAGGTATTTCCCCAGACCTCTGTACAATAATTTAGATATGGCAATACCAGGGAACAGTATAACATACGTAGTGAATTATAGTTTAAAAGGTGCTTTGCTTTATTCAATACTGAGATACTTCTAGATAATTTATTATGTATATGCTTTATATGAGATTTCCAATTCATTTTATCATCAATTATTACTCCAAGAAATTTATTTTCAGAAACTCTCTCAATTTCAACACCATCTACGTGTATATTTACCTGTCTATCTATTTTATAATTACAAAATATCATTAATTTGGTTTTAGCCAGATTTAATGACAGTTTATTTCTATCAAACCACCTTTTTAACTTACATAATTCTCTAGTAACCAGATCTAACAGTTCTTGTAAATCTCCTCCAGAACAGAAAATATTAGTGTCGTCTGCAAAAACTACCATTTTCAATACATTCGATACAGCACACATATCATTTATATATAAGATAAACAATTTAGGGCCCAGTACAGACCCCTGGGGGACCCCACAAGCAATGCCCAAGCACGACGACACAGACTCACCCAACTTCACAAATTGTTTCCTGTCACTTAAATAACTTCTCACCCAGTTTAATACATTTCCTCTAATTCCGTATCTTTCCAATTTATCAATTAATATATCATGATTAATAGTATCAAATGCCTTTCTAAGATCAATAAATACCCCTGCTACATATTTATAATCATCAATAGAATCAGTAATTTCCTCAATTGAGTCCATCAAAGCCATTGCAGTTGATCTGTTTGATCTGAATCCATATTGACTCTCACTGAGTATATTGTGTTTTTCAATGAAATTATCTAGTCTGTTATTAAAAAGTTTTTCTAAAATTTTAGAAAATTGTGGAAGCAATGAAACAGGTCTATAATTTGTGAAGTTGTGCTTGTCTCCAGATTTAAACAGTGGTATGACTTTAGCTATTTTCATTCCATTTGGGACCTTACCAGTTTTAAAAGATAAGTTGCAAATGTAAGTTAGTGGCTTAGATATCCCTTCAATTATCTTTTTTACTAGTTTCATGTCTATATCATTACAGTCTGTAGATGTTTTATTACTACAATTCTTAACAATATCTATGATTTCACTTTCTTCAACCGTTGTAAGAAACATTGAATAGAGATTCCTTTCTATGATGTTCTCAGTATACTCCTCAGATGTCACAGGATCAGAAATACTCTCAGCCAACTTTGGTCCTACATTTACAAAGAACTCATTAAAACTGTTTACCACCTCCTCCATGTTATAATTATTAGTGCCTTTATCCATAAAGTACTGTGGATAATTTGCATGTTCAGAGCTATTTCTAATAATACCATTTAATATATTCCATATTCCTTTAACATTATTTTTATTACTATCTAATAGTTTGCTATAATAATCCTTCTTACATCTTCTTATAATATTTATTAATTTATTTTTATATTTTTTGTATTTATCTTCTGCCTCTGTAGTTCTTTTTTTAATAAATTCCCTGTACAAGGTGTTTTTCTTTTTGCATGCATTATGCAATCCCTTAGTAATCCAGGGTTGGTCAATATAATTATTTTTTCTGTTATATTGTTTTATAGGACAGTTTTTATCATATAACATTTTAAATATTTTTAAGAAATTATCATATGTACTATTAATATCATTATCCGTATATATAGATTCCCAATCATGTGCAATTAAATCATTCTTTAGTGCATCGATGGCATTCTCTGTTCTCACTCTCCTGAAATAGAATGTACAGTCAGATTTGTTTTTTTTTAGATTACAGTCATAGACAGTAAAAACAGGTAAATGATCACTTATATCATTAATTAATAATCCACTTATTGTTTTATTATTTATGTCATTAGTAAATATATTATCAATTAATGTGGCACTATGGGATGTAATCCTGCTGGGCCTGGTAATATTAGGGTGTAAACCTAATCTATACATGGTGTTAATAAAATCCTCAGTCATTTTATGATTGTTAAATTTCAGAAGGTCAATGTTGGTATCCCCTGTAATAAATAATACTTTTTGATTGTTTAATGTATACATCTCTTCTATCCAATCATTGAATGCCTCAATACTTGTATCAGGAGCTCTATAAATACAACTAATAATTACATTTTTAGTACTTTCTATATATATTTCAACAGTTAAACATTCTACTAAATTATCAATCACAGTTGTCATGTTTTCTACCACCTTGTAATTCAAATTACTGTCCACGTATATGGCCACGCCCCCTCCACCTTTCACATTTCTATTTATATAATTGAATTCGTAACCTGTTAACTCAAAATCTACACCTTTATCCTCATCAATCCACGTTTCTGATATCGTAATTATGTTAAATGGTTGCCTGAACCTACTTAAATATTGTTTGATTTTGGAGAAATTAGCATACATGCTTCTGCTATTGAAATGTATTATTGATAATTGTCCTTCGGTCTTGATAGACTGATTGTATTGTTCATCCGTGTAATAATAGCAATTGTCCTTTATGTTGGAGAAGAAATGATTGTCCGGGTCTATGTCGTTTTCTATATCCAGTGGTTTATGGTCAGTATATTCAATTGTTCTCAGTTCCAGAGTGGCATGGTCCATAGTCGTTTGTATCGTTGTGTTCGATGAATGAATGTTGTGTGTTTGTGACATGGTTGTATTATTGTTAAGTCACGTTTGGTGTGTTTGGTTTACCTTATACCGTCCATGTCCCGACCATGACGCCACACTAGATCTTGTCCAAATCCTCCTTGTTCCGAATGCACAGCACCTTTTGCTCCTCCGGAGTAGATCCATTCTGCTTGACGAATATTTTGCAGTTAGCAGTCCACGTAGCTTGTATCTTGCCCTGCTTCTTCATGGAACGAGCCTTCTTGGCGATCTCTGCGTTGCGTTTAGTCAGATGCTCACTGAGGAAGACGTCGGTGTCGTACAACTTTTTTCTTTCCTTCAGTAGTGCAACTTTATTTTTCCGATTGGTGAACCTCATGATGATGGCCGGCGGTGCGCTCTTCTCCTTGTCCTTCCTCGGCAACATGTGACATGCCTCGATGTTGTTGCAATCCATCTCGATCCCAACAGAGGAAAAGAAATCGGCTACCTGCCGCTCCACCGAGGTAGCCTCCTGCTCGCTCGGCTCTCCCCCGTTAGCCGCCGGCCCCGCCACAGCCGTGGCATACGACCGGGGCTTGATCTTGAGCCCGCTGACAATGACGTCGTTCATCCTGGTGTATTGCTCCAAATCCGAGACGCGACTCTCCAAAAGAGAGATCTTTGTATCTTTTTCTTCATTTTGCTGCTTCAGCAGCTTTACCTCCCGCACCAGGTCCAGGATGGCCAGCTGCTGCTGCTTGATGGTGGAGATCTCCCCCGCCAGGTAATCCAGCGACGCTTTAATTTCCTCGCCTTCCTCTGCAGTGAGGTTCTTCTTAGGCGGCATTATTAAAGCGTTCTTTCAAAGTTGTCCTTTCGTTCAAATTTGTTCTTTTTAATGTTCGTAAAGTCCGTAAAGTTTTAAATGTTTGTCATGTCGTGTTTCACCAGCTCTCCCGTGCTGCTGTGCTGCTGCCGTCTCTCTCTCTCAACCAGTAGACGCAGATAACAGATACCCGCCGGGCAGGTAGATATTTTGTATTCATTGCATCGGTGGATCACGGATACTACTAGTAGGGCGGGGCGAATGAAGTTTTACTGAGGTTATGTTTAGGGTTAGTAACCGCATAAAGCACCGTCTAACCCAATCCTAAACCCTAAACATAACCTCAGTAAAACTAGGCTATGCCTACACCTAACCCCAACCCTAAACTTAACCTCAGCAAACTTATGCCTAAACCTAACGTAACCCTAACCATAACGTCAGTAAAACTTCCTTCGCCCGGCCCTACTAGTAGTAGCCGTGATCCACCGATGCAATGAATACGAAATATCTACTTGCCCAACGGGTATCTGTTATCTGCGTCTACTCGTTGTACAGTATTTGATCGTGTGATTACTCGTGATTATGCTCTATTCAATCCATGGATAGAGGTCGAAGCGGGTGGTCATGGTCAGTTTATGCACATGGTCCAGACTTCTGAATATCAATATGGGAAGTCTACATCCATACCCTAGACCTCATAAGACCCCACAGTAATGGTTGATACTTTGAGATTTTATCCTGTAATGCCTGCTCCATGTATGAACCACACACACAGCTCACCTCCAAAATCAGAACCTCCTGTGACTTGTGTCAACAAAAACATCATCAGGTGTATCTGGGATGTTAGCAAAGACATCACATTCACAGCTAAACCAAAGTGCTATCACTACTGTATGTTTATACATTGCTGCTCTAGATGGTACATATTTCTGCACTGCAGACACAAGGTCAACAATACGGTCATGACAAGATATATACAAATTTTTGTATGCACTACAACACGCACACGTGCACACACACACACACGCACGCACGCACACACACACACACACACACACGCACGCACGCACGCACGCACGCACACACACACACACACACGACAATGAGCACAACACCATGTAGGTATTTTTAGTAGATGCTCTTAATCTGACTGACAGAGTACAGAACAGTAATAATACATCAGATTAGGATTATCATCAGATCACACTAGCATTACTGTGGTCACATGGTCTGATGCAAAACACCAAAACATCACATATCTTCCATGTCACTGTGCTTCCATTGACAGTGAATGTTAGACTGTAAATGGTGCGTTTACTGTATGTAGCACCGTTGTCCAAGACACATTAGTGCATAGATGTCAAAATCAGGCTCATGTATGAACTATTTTCAGCCTGTGGAATCAATGCTATTGAGCTATAATTGTTTTACTTTCTCAATTCAATTTATTACACATTTACTTCCTCAATTTACTATGAAAGCAGTTCAGTGAGGTTCATAGTCATAGAACAGGTAGCCTGGTCTAGCCCTCAATGATTTTGGCCTTGGGGGGCGGGGGTGTCGTGGGATCCACACGGCGGAAGTGCTGCGATCTGATTTGATCTCACTAACGTGTCGTCATCTCCGGCCCCTCCCACGCCCGTCCACTGCTGTTCTACGTCACATTATTTAGAGCCACGCCCACCCCGGAAGGTTCACTCCTCCCTCTGTTCTACGTCACATCATTTAGAGCGACGCCCACCCCGGAAGGTTCACTCCCCCCTCAAGGCCACTTTCCAACGTGCGTTAGTCCAGGCTTTCCGTTTTCGCGCAAGGCGAACGAAAATGAAAGCCTGGGTGTCGAGGCTATAGAACAGGAAACTGAGCTTTAATAATAAAAAATGAATGCAGTTTCATCTTTGCATTAATTTTCCTAGTAAGGTATATTGATTTGAAGAAACCATGCAGTGCACAACCATCACATTATTACAGCAGAATATCCATACTACTACTGCAAACACATATCTATATACAAAAGAAGATTCTAATGTACACTACACTGGCATAGCCTACTGCGGACAATTCTGATAGCAATAATCTATGAGTGCAGACACACACACACACACACACACACACACACACACACACACACACACACACACACACACACACACACACACACACACACACACACACACGTCCATGCCTCCCTGAAAATTCCTGCCCTTCATGACACTTTATCTTTGCTTTAGTTTAACTAAAGCAAAATGTCTAAATGTCTTCTTCTCACACACTGCATGTTCCCCTGAGGGGTGTGTAGAGGTATCTGTTGACTGGATTCTGTACTGCACCTTGCAGGGGTTGACACTAAGGTCTCCGAGGCACTTGCCCATCGGGCAAGTGCAAGTCAGGTTCTACTTGCCCTCAGCTCATGGTCACTTGCCCCCCAAAAATATATTGTAAATTTTGCATTTAAGTTTACTTCCTACTTGGGTGCTTTAAACCAGGGGTTTTCAACAGGTGGTCCCTGAGAGGGTTCCAGGTGGTCCCCAGCTAAGTTGGTTAACCAGATGTAACTCTTGAGAACGTAGAAATGAAACCAAATGGACCCTTGTGGGTCCATTTGGTTTCATTTTTACACTCTCAAGAGTTAAAATTCATCATCTTAATTAGCCCAGGTCTACACAACTAGAGAATTGTAGATAAATATATCTTGTGTTGTGTTATAGTGCACTAAGTTGCACACTTGCCCGATCGGGCAACCAGGTAGCAGTCTTCACTTGCCACACCATTTTTTTTACTTGCCCCGGGCAAGCGGGCAAGTGTTAGTGTCAAGCCCTGACCTTGTGAACATACTGTAAATAAATGATTAAAATGTGTGTTTGTGTGTGTGTGTGTGTGTGTGTGTGTGTGTGTCTCTCTCTCTCTCCACTAGAGGGTGCAGTGGGTCTGTCGTTCGAACCCTCCCTGACCCTCCATGATGTGGAGCGTTCCAACATGGAGGTCCAGGGAGGTCAGTACCGTCCGTCTGACTGTCTGTCCTCACAGTCTGTAGCCATACTCATACCACACCGAGGAAGAGAGAAACACCTGAGATACCTGTTGGCACACCTGCATCCGTTTCTACAGCGACAACAGCTACAGTATGGGATCTACGTTATACAGCAGGTAGCAACCACACTATACTATACCACACTATACCACACTATACTATACCACACTACCACCTGCACCCCTTTCTACAGAGACAGCAGCTACAGTATGGGATCTACGTTATACAGCAGGTAGCAACCACACTATACTATACCACACTACCACCTGCACCTGTTTCTACAGAGACAACAGCTACAGTATGGGATCTACGTTATACAACAGGTAGTAACCACACTATACTATACTATACTATACTATACTATACTATACTATACTATACTATACTATACTATACTATACTATACTATACTATACTATACTATACTGTTCACACTATACTACCGTATTTTCCGCACTATAAGGCGCACTGGATTATAAGGTGCACCGGATTATAAGGCGCACCTTTTAAAACTGATTTCATATATAAGGCGCACTGGATTATAAGGCGCAGTGAATAGAAGTTACTACAGTTAACATAAAATGGAAGCTACTGCAGTCAAACAATCCATATATAAGGCGCACTGGATTATAAGGCGCACTGTGGATTTTTGAGAAAATTAAAGGCTTTTAAGTGCGCCTTATAGTCCGGAAAATACGGTATATACCACACTATACCACACTAATACCACACTACCACCTGCAGCCCTTCCTATAGAGACAGCAGCTACAGTACGGGATGTTTTGTTCATCGTGAGTTGAAGCTCTAGATGGCTGATTTTAATTATTGTGGTTAATTATTAACTTTCACATGGGAGAGTTCATGTCCCTTCTGTTAACACAGGCCTGAATGGTCAGTATTTTAGATAATCACAATATTTTTTTTGCAAATGGTCACTCGTTTCCATGTCCAAACATTTTCAAACTTTTTTTTTTAAACAGCTGCTGTCTCCATAATGTAACCTTAATGTGGATACAACAAAAGCATCCAAAGTATAGCATCCAAGTTGCAAACACATATGCAAGTTTCATGCTGTGTTTGAGCTTGTAGATATGCTTTGTTTTGAATCCCAAAAAGGACATTAGAGTCTTAAAATATATCTCTGTGGTGTCGCTGTGGACCTGATGTTTTATGGCAGCGTGTTTTGTTTTATTTTGAAAGGCCGGCGAGGCGACGTTCAACCGCGCCAAGCTGCTGAACGTGGGCTACCTGGAGGCCCTCAGGGATCATCCCTGGGACTGTTTCATCTTCCACGATGTAGACCTGGTGCCTGAGAACGACCACAACCTTTACACCTGCAGCGAGCAGCCGCGACACCTGGTGGTTGGTCGCAACGCTACCGGATACAAGTAAGATACATACAGTACACACCCTGACACCTGGTGGTTGGTATACTGATACAGTAAGATACATACACACCCTGACACCTGGTGGTTGGTCTACTGATACAGTAGATACATACACACCCTGACACCTGGTGGTTGGTATACTGATACAGTAAGATACATACACACCCTGACACCTGGTGGTTGGTCTACTGATACAGTAGATACATACACACCCTGACACCTGGTGGTTGGTATACTGATACAGTAGATACATACACACCCTGACACCTGGTGGTTGGTATACTGATACAGTAAGATACATACACACCCAGACACCTGGTGGTTGGTATACTGATACAGTAGATACATACACACCCTGACACCTGGTGGTTGGTCTACTGATACAGTAGATACATACACACCCTGACACCTGGTGGTTGGTATACTGATACAGTAAGATACACACCCTGACACCTGGTGGTTGGTATACTGATACAGTAAGATACATACACACCCTGACACCTGGTGGTTGGTATACTGATACAGTAAGATACATACACACCCAGACACCTGGTGGTTGGTCTACTGATACAGTAAGATACATACACACCCTGACACCTGGTGGTTGGTATACTGATACAGTAAGATACACACCCTGACACCTGGTGGTTGGTATACTGATACAGTAAGATACATACACACCCTGACACCTGGTGGTTGGTATACTGATACAGTAAGATACATACACACCCTGACACCTGGTGGTTGGTCTACTGATACAGTAGATACATACACACCCTGACACCTGGTGGTTGGTATACTGATACAGTAAGATACATACAGTACACACCCTGACACCTGGTGGTTGGTATACTGATACAGTAAGATACATACACACCCAGACACCTGGTGGTTGGTCTACTGATACAGTAAGATACATACACACCCTGACACCTGGTGGTTGGTCTACTGATACAGTAAGATACATACAGTACACACCCTGACACCTGGTGGTTGGTATACTGATACAGTAAGATACACACCCTGACACCTGGTGGTTGGTATACTGATACAGTAAGATACACACCCAGACACCTGGTGGTTGGTATACTGATACAGTAAGATACACCTGGTGGTTGGTTTACTGATACAGTAGATACATACACACCCTGACACCTGGTGGTTGGTATACTGATACAGTAAGATACATACAGTACACACCCTGACACCTGGTGGTTGGTATACTGATACAGTAAGATACATACACACCCTGACACCTGGTGGTTGGTCTACTGATACAGTAAGATACACACCCAGACACCTGGTGGTTGGTATACTGATACAGTAAGATACACACCCAGACACCTGGTGGTTGGTATACTGATACAGTAAGATACATACAGTACACACCCTGACACCTGGTGGTTGGTGTACTGATACAGTAAGATACATACACACCCTGACACCTGGTGGTTGGTATACTGATACAGTAAGATACATACAGTACACACCCAGACACCTGGTGGTTGGTGTACTGATACAGTAAGATACATACACACCCTGACACCTGGTGGTTGGTGTACTGATACAGTAAGATACATACAGTACACACCCTGACACCTGGTGGTTGGTGTACTGATACAGTAAGATACATACACACCCTGACACCTGGTGGTTGGTATACTGATACAGTAAGATACATACACACCCTGACACCTGGTGGTTGGTCTACTGATACAGTAAGATACATACAGTACACACCCTGACACCTGGTGGTTGGTATACTGATACAGTAGATACATACACACCCTGACACCTGGTGGTTGGTCTACTGATACAGTAAGATACATACACACCCTGACACCTGGTGGTTGGTATACTGATACAGTAGATACATACAGTACACACCCTGACACCTGGTGGTTGGTCTACTGATACAGTAAGATACATACACACCCTGACACCTGGTGGTTGGTATACTGATACAGTAAGATACATACACACCCTGACACCTGGTGGTTGGTGTACTGATACAGTAAGATACATACACACCCTGACACCTGGTGGTTGGTATACTGATACAGTAAGATACATACACACCCTGACACCTGGTGGTTGGTCTACTGATACAGTAAGATACATACACACCCTGACACCTGGTGGTTGGTATACTGATACAGTAAGATACATACACACCCTGACACCTGGTGGTTGGTATACTGATACAGTAAGATACATACAGTACACACCCTGACACCTGGTGGTTGGTATACTGATACAGTAAGATACACCTGGTGGTTGGTATACTGATACAGTAAGATACATACAGTACACACCCTGACACCTGGTGGTTGGTATACTGATACAGTAAGATACATACACACCCTGACACCTGGTGATTGGTATACTGATACAGTAAGATACATACACACCCTGACACCTGGTGGTTGGTATACTGATACAGTAAGATACATACAGTACACACCCAGACACCTGGTGGTTGGTATACTGATACAGTAAGATACATACAGTACACACCCTGACACCTGGTGGTTGGTATACTGATACAGTAAGATGCATACAGTACACACCCTGACACCTGGTGGTTGGTATACTGATACAGTAAGATACATACACACCCTGACACCTGGTGGTTGGTGTACTGATACAGTAAGATACATACACACCCTGACACCTGGTGGTTGGTGTACTGATACAGTAAGATACACACCCTGACACCTGGTGGTTGGTCTACTGATACAGTAAGATACATACACACCCTGACACCTGGTGGTTGGTCTACTGATACAGTAAGATACACACCCTGACACCTGGTGGTTGGTATACTGATACAGTAAGATACATACACACCCTGACACCTGGTGGTTGGTCTACTGATACAGTAAGATACACACCCTGACACCTGGTGGTTGGTATACTGATACAGTAAGATACATACAGTACACACCCTGACACCTGGTGGTTGGTATACTGATACAGTAAGATACATACAGTACACACCCTGACACCTGGTGGTTGGTATACTGATACAGTAAGATACATACACACCCAGACACCTGGTGGTTGGTCTACTGATACAGTAAGATACATACACACCCTGACACCTGGTGGTTGGTCTACTGATACAGTAAGATACATACAGTACACACCTGGTGGTTGGTCTACTGATACAGTAAGATACACACCCTGACACCTGGTGGTTGGTATACTGATACAGTAAGATACATACACACCCTGACACCTGGTGGTTGGTATACTGATACAGTAAGATACATACACACCCTGACACCTGGTGGTTGGTCTACTGATACAGTAAGATACATACACACCCTGACACCTGGTGGTTGGTATACTGATACAGTAAGATACATACACACCCTGAGACCTGGTGGTTGGTCTACTGATACAGTAAGATACATACAGTACACACCCTGACACCTGGTGGTTGGTATACTGATACAGTAAGATACATACACACCCTGACACCTGGTGGTTGGTATACTGATACAGTAAGATACATACACACACAGACACCTGGTGGTTGGTCTACTGATACAGTAAGATACATACACACCCTGACACCTGGTGGTTGGTCTACTGATACAGTAAGATACATACACACACAGACACCTGGTGGTTGGTCTACTGATACAGTAAGATACATACACACCCTGACACCTGGTGGTTGGTCTACTGATACAGTAGATACATAGACACCCTGACACCTGGTGGTTGGTATACTGATACAGTAAGATAACACCTGGTGGTTGGTATACTGATACAGTAAGATACATACAGTACACACCCTGACACCTGGTGGTTGGTCTACTGATACAGTAAGATACATACACACCCTGACACCTGGTGGTTGGTCTACTGATACAGTAAGATACATACAGTACACACCCTGACACCTGGTGGTTGGTGTACTGATACAGTAAGATACATACAGTACACACCCTGACACCTGGTGGTTGGTGTACTGATACAGTAAGATACATACACACCCTGACACCTGGTGGTTGGTATACTGATACAGTAAGATACATACACACCCAGACACCTGGTGGTTGGTATACTGATACAGTAAGATACACCTGGTGGTTGGTATACTGATACAGTAAGATACATACACACCCTGACACCTGGTGGTTGGTGTACTGATACAGTAAGATACATACAGTACACACCCTGACACCTGGTGGTTGGTGTACTGATACAGTAAGATACATACACACCCTGACACCTGGTGGTTGGTCTACTGATACAGTAAGATACATACACACCCAGACACCTGGTGGTTGGTATACTGATACAGTAAGATACACCTGGTGGTTGGTATACTGATACAGTAAGATACACCTGGTGGTTGGTATACTGATACAGTAAGATACACCTGGTGGTTGGTTTACTGATACAGTAGATACATACACACCCTGACACCTGGTGGTTGGTATACTGATACAGTAAGATACACCTGGTGGTTGGTTTACTGATACAGTAGATACATACAGTACACACCCTGACACCTGGTGGTTGGTATACTGATACAGTAAGATAACACCTGGTGGTTGGCTGCAACGCCACTGGATACAAGTAAGATACCTGATTGGATGATGCCAAGTCAGCTGGCAGCTGATTAGACGACTGACTTCACTAACAACTAGAGTACTATTTTGGGAGAGTAGTGACTATTTCCATCTAAAGTGACCAGAGGTCTGTTAATGCGTTGAAATGTCCTAAAATGACATAATTTCACCAATTTAAGCTGGATGGAGCTGGATGGACAGAGTGGTTTGTTTGGAACTTGAATCCCTCCTTACTAGGAGTCACATGATGCTGTTCAGCCAATAGCAGTCGTCACATGATGCTTTTCAGCCAATAGGCTGTCGTCACATGATGCTTTTCAGCCAATAGGCGTTTGCCATAGCATTGGAGTCAATGGGAGTGTTGCTACTCTCTCATTATAGATACTCACAACAACTGTTTTTTATGTGAATATTTTGGTTCAGCCATGCTTGTTGTTTGACACTGAGTGACCATACAGTGTGTTTATATAACTCTGTTCTCCTTCCAGACTTCGTTATAAAGGATATTTACTGTTCTTTCAGACTTGGTTATAAAGGATATTTACTGTTACACAGTGTGTTTATATAACTCTGTTATCCTTTCAGACTTCGTTATAAAGGATATTTACTGTTTACAGTGTGTTTATATGTCTCTGTTCTTTCAGACTTCGTTATAAAGGATATTTACTGTTATAGTGTGTTTATATATCTGTGTTCTCCTTTCAGACTTCGTTATAAAGGATATTTACTGATATACAGTGTGTTTATATAACTCTGTTATCCTTCCAGACTTCGTTATAAAGGATATTTACTGATATACAGTGTGTTTATATGGCTCTCTGTTCTCCTTGCAGACTTCGTTATAAAGGATATTTAGTGTTACTCTCTGTTCTTTCAGACTTGGTTATAAAGGATATTTACTGTTACTCTCTGTTCTCCTCAGACTTCGTTATAAAGGATATTTACTGATATACAGGGTGTTTATGGTTGTGTCCTCCTTTCAGACTTCGTTATAAAGGATATTTACTGTTCTTTCAGACTTGGTTATAAAGGATATTTACTGTTACACAGTGTGTTTATATAACTCTGTTATCCTTTCAGACTTCGTTATAAAGGATATTTACTGTTTACAGTGTGTTTATATGTCTCTGTTCTTTCAGACTTCGTTATAAAGGATATTTACTGTTATAGTGTGTTTATATATCTGTGTTCTCCTTTCAGACTTCGTTATAAAGGATATTTACTGATATACAGTGTGTTTATATAACTCTGTTATCCTTCCAGACTTCGTTATAAAGGATATTTACTGATATACAGTGTGTTTATATGGCTCTCTGTTCTCCTTGCAGACTTCGTTATAAAGGATATTTAGTGTTACTCTCTGTTCTTTCAGACTTGGTTATAAAGGATATTTACTGTTACTCTCTGTTCTCCTCAGACTTCGTTATAAAGGATATTTACTGATATACAGGGTGTTTATGGTTGTGTCCTCCTTTCAGACTTCGTTATAAAGGATATTTACTGATATACAGGGTGTTTATGGTTGTGTCCTCCTTTCAGACTTCGTTATAAAGGATATTTCGGTGGAGTCACAGCCATGACGAAGGAACAGTTCCACAGAGTCAACGGTTTCTCTAACGCCTACTGGGGCTGGGGAGGAGAGGACGATGACCTGAGGATCAGGTGAGACCAGAACTATCAGCAACGACCCGCTGTCTCTATAGAATAACATAACTATCAGCAACGACCCGCTGTCTCTAGTCTAGAATAACAACTATCAGCAACGACCCAAACTATCAGCAACGTCCCGCTGTCTAGAATAACATCCAGTATATTCTATAGAATAACAGTATATTCTATAGAATAACAGTAAGTATATTCTATAGAATAACAGTAAGTATATTCTATAGAATAACAGTAAGTATATTCTATAGAATAACAGTATATTCTATAGAATAACAGTATATTCTATAGAACAACAGTATAGTCTATAGAACAACAGTATAGTCTATAGAACAACAGTATAGTCTATAGAACACCAGTATATTTTATAGAACACCAGTATAGTCTATAGAACAACAGTATAGTCTATAGAACACCAGTATATTCTATAGAACACCAGTATATTTTATAGAACACCAGTATAGTCTATAGAATAACAGTATAGTCTATAGAACACCAGTATATTCTATAGAACACCAGTATATTCTATAGAACACCAGTATATCCTATAGAACACCAGTATATTCTATAGAACACCAGTATATTCTATAGAACACCAGTATATTCTATAGAACACCAGTATATCCTATAGAACACCAGTATATCCTATAGAACACCAGTATATTCTATAGAACACCAGTATATTCTATAGAACAGTATATCCTATAGAACACCAGTATATTCTATAGAACACCAGTATATTCTATAGAACAGTATATCCTATAGAACACCAGTATATTCTATAGAACACCAGTATATTCTATAGAACAGTATATCCTATAGAACACCAGTATATTCTATAGAACACCAGTATATTCTATAGAACACCAGTATATTCTATAGAACACCAGTATATTCTATAGAACAGTATATCCTATAGAACACCAGTATATTCTATAGAACACCAGTATATTCTATAGAACAGTATATCCTATAGAACACCAGTATATTCTATAGAACACCAGTATATTCTATAGAACAGTATATCCTATAGAACACCAGTATATTCTATAGAACACCAGTATATTCTATAGAACAGTATATCCTATAGAACACCAGTATATCCTATAGAACACCAGTATATCCTATAGAACACCAGTATATTCTATAGAACAGTATATCCTATAGAACACCAGTATATCCTATAGAACACCAGTATATCCTATAGAACACCAGTATATTCTATAGAACAGTATATCCTATAGAACACCAGTGTATTCTATAGAACACCAGTATATTCTATAGAACACCAGTATATCCTATAGAACACCAGTATATCCTATAGAACACCAGTATATCCTATAGAACACCAGTATATCCTATAGAACACCAGTATATTCTATAGAACAGTATATCCTATAGAACACCAGTATATTCTATAGAACACCAGTATATTCTATAGAACACCAGTATATTCTATAGAACACCAGTATATCCTATAGAACACCAGTATATTCTATAGAACAGTATATCCTATAGAACACCAGTATATTCTATAGAACAGTATATTCCATAGAACACCAGTATAGTCTATAGAACAGTATATTCTATAGAACAGTATAGTCTATAGAACAGTATAGTCTATAGAACAGTATATCCTATAGAACACCAGTATATTCTATAGAACAGTATATTCTATAGAACACCAGTATATCCTATAGAACACCAGTCTCCTGTCTCTCCTGACAGAGTGGAATTACAGAAGATGAAGATCGTTCGTCCTCCGGCGGACATCGCCCGTTACACCATGGTGTTTCACAAACGGGACAGCGGCAACGAAATCAACAAGGACAGGTCAGTTTAACTACAGACAGACAGGTCAGTTAACTACAGAACAACAGACAGACAGGTCAGTTTTAACTACAGAACAACAGACGGGTCAGTGTTTAACTACAGACCAACAGACAGGTCAGTGTTTAACTGACTTGGAATTGGGTTTTTGATTTTCTACCAGGCAGGCCCCAGGCTGTTCGAATTGGGGAGAAATGCTCATCCACAGTTCTCACTAGAACCGGTGCCCCTCAAGGCTGTTGTCTTAGCCCCCTGTTGTACAGTCTGTTCACGTACGATTGTGTCGCTAGATCTTCTAATAACAGCATAATTAAGTTTGCAGATGACACCACAGTGATTGTTCTGATACTAGAAGGTGATGAGACAGCATACAGGAATGAGGTAGAGGAGCTAGTCCTGTGGTGTAGAGAAAACAACCTCTCACTTAACGTTACCAAGACCAAAGAAATCATTGTTGACTTTAGAAAGTTCAGTGTGATCCATACTACCATTTACATCAATGGACAATCTGTCGACATAGCTGAGGACTTCAAATTCCTAGGAATTCACATCACAGACACTCTCACATGGTCACTGAACACCGAGCACATTCTCAAGAAAGCACAGCAGCGACTGTACTTTTTGAGGCGTCTCTAAAAGTTTGGTCTGAGCACCAAGGCACTAGTTAACTTTTACCGGTGCACAATAGAGAGTGTCCTAACGGGCTGTATAACGGTGTGGTACGGCAACACGACCGCCCAGGACTGCAAGAAGTTGCAGAGGACTGTAAGAACAGCAGGTAAAATCATTGGTAACAACACATCACTTCCCAGTCTGGGAGATATCTAAACTACACGGTGTAAGAGAAAAGCACATAACATCATTGCAGACGCCAGCCATCCTGCACATACAGTACTCTGTTCCAATTACTTAAAGGTAGGGGAAGTGATTTGAAATTCATGGTGTAGTACCAGCCTGGTGCACTAGGGGCCCCCAAAAGTAGCTACACTATGTGAACCTGCTGCTCGCTCCTGATTGGAGGAGAATTGGTGGCAACCTGGGGAACTTTTATTAGCTCCTCTGCTAACGTGGGGGAGGGGGAAACTCCATATGTGGTTTCCACACCTTATAATAGAGCATTTTAACAGAAAAAAAAATTTTTTGGGGTGATATCTGACAAAAGTGAAATCACTTCCCCTACCTTTAATTATTAAAGCGCTACCGTAGCATCAGATCTCGCACCACTCGTTTGACGAACAGCTTCTTCCCCCAGGCAGTCGGGCTGCTGAACAGCTGACCTGTACTGTATAGAACAGGGGTTTTCAACAGGTGGTCCGGGGACCACCAGTGGTCCTTGAGAAGGTTCCAGGTGGTCCCCAGGCAAAATGATGGAAAGTTGGTTAACCAAATGTAACTCTTGAGAATGTAAAAATGAAACCAATTGGACCCGCAAGGGTCCATTTGGTTTCATTTTCACACTCTCAAGAGTTAAAATATTCATCTGAATTAGCACTATTTAATTACTAAGTCTACACTGTTTTATTTGCAAAATCCAGCCTGGAATTGTGAACAAAACCAGAAGAATTCTTTAGTTTTAGGTCTTTGGGGCTAAAATGTAATCAAATGGTGGTCTGTGGCTCAAATGCTGAATAAATGGTGGTCCCTGGAGTCAAAAAGGTTGAAAACCACTGGTATAGAACTGTCTTTATGTTGTTCTTGTCTCTGCTGTTGTGCAGTTTGTTCTGTATGTGGTTTGTGTCGTGGAGACCGAGATGCTCTGTAGAAAATGAATTTCATTGTATTTATACATTCAATGTATCTATACACATGACAAACTTGAACTTGAAATCAACAAGGGCAGGTCAGTGTGTTTAACCTGAACTATGAACTGACTCTGTTTGTGGTCCCCTTCCAGGATGCGTCTTTTGGGACGGACAGCTCAGGTGTGGAGGAAAGACGGTCTGAACTCCTGCTCCTACAAGACCCTGTCAGTGGAAAGACCCCCGCTGTATATCAACGTCACCGTGGACATAGGGAAACCACACTAGACCCCCGCGCTATGTTAACCTCACCGTTGACATAGGGAAACCACACTGAGGACAAGGGTCTCACCCAGAGAGAGAGAGAGAGAGACTGTTAACCACAAACCCACAATAACAACAACAGCTACTGCTACCTTTTCTATTAACAAGTAAAACGACTCAGAGAAACACACACTGAGGGACGTAACGACCAAATTATCATTTCAAAAGACACTGAATGTTTACAGAGAGAGAGAGAGAGAGAGAGAGAGAGAGAGAGAGAGGATTGAGGTGTTATCAAGTGATTTCACGTCAAATATCACTTTATTTTTGTTTCTTTTTTTGTTATAAACTGTAGAGCGTGCTGATGACCATATAAGGAGATCCTCCCTGTCCCCAGTGAGACACAGGGTTTAAAAACAGGGTTTAAAAACAGAAACATAGTTTCAGGTGTGAGGATGGGTGGAAAAGCCTTCAACCTCTTTCAAACAACAGCAGATCCATCCTGAAGGTCTAGTGGACTGTGGAGACTGAGTAGAGACCGTTATGGTCCAACACATTCCTTTCAACGTGGTCTACAGCACAGACCCTGTTCACTTCATGGTCTAATGGAGGCTCTTCTATGGACTTCCATTGAATCTAATGGAGTCTCTTCTATGGACTTCCATTGAATCTAATGGAGTCTCTTCTATGGACTTCCATTGAATCTAATGGAGTCTCTTCTATGGACTTCCATTGAATCTAATGGAGTCTCTTCTATGGACTTCCATTGACTCTGGGGACAACCAGACGTTACAGCATGATTTGTAGTTTATGTTGTTGGCGTAAGTGTTGGTGAGTACGAACCACAGCGTGATCAGGCTGTTTTCTGACCCCTCAATGTCGCTGTTGATAACTGTTATACTAGCCAATATCAGAGAGGAAAACCATTAACCTTTCACTCAAAACCATTCACTCCACAGCGGTTAACTGACTGTTGGGAATAGGAAACCAAACGCACCTTGTTTCTATACACTCCAAGAGAAAGAGAAAAAGACAGTTTTCATTAAACTCATTTGGGTACATTTATACACTCGCCACTCCCAAGAGGCTAAACGAAAAACATCACAAACTGTGATACGGTTAAGATCTAAGACACATCAAATTATGAACACATATCAGTGCTCTGAATATTCATCTGCAGAAAATGGCTTTAAAAAAATGCATTTTCAGCCTATTCACTCTTCAGGCCCAAATTGGGGGTAAAAAAAGAATGTTTTATGGACCCAAAATAGTGATCATTTCTTAAGTTAGGTTTCCCATGATATTAATCATATTCTGTGTTCTGGTTTTAAGACAAGAATTTACTTCCAGTCCATTGCTAATGAAAACGGTTGAGACGACGTTGTGATACAGGAGTTTCTGTAACTGTTATTTCTTCCATGGGATTTGAACCCCAGACTGACTGTATGGACAGACTAGAGCTTTATGTTCATGTCCATATGTAACTGTTAGTGAGCAGCGTCAGTCCTAGCCTAAAGGTCTTTTCAGACGGCAACGACAAACCGACATATAAACGCAGCGATTCTCCATTCTCTCTGCAGTGCAAACATGAAGACAATCCAGTGAGCTTTTAAAAAGCTCCCTGGATTGAGCTTTCAAAAACTTTGTGTGCGTGTGCACTAAACGAGCGCGCACGCAACACACATCACTGTAGACTGACCAGTGAGTGCTTTTGGACACAGTGTAGCTCTGTTTTACCATGCTTTCATAGTTCATGCCAAAGTTATGTTTTTGTTGTTGTATTTTCTCTTTGTGTTTGACGTCGCCTCCACCACAAACACTCAACGTTTCTCACACAACAAGCTGCTGTGTCATTACTGTATTATTTGACATGTTTTTTTTTTAAGTCCATTTCAAATATCCAGCAGCAACTTTCCAGCTTTCAATTTAGTTCTGGAAACAAACAAATCCTTTTAGTGAAAAGGCAGGTAGTGCAGCTGAACCCTGGTGGGTAGCAGCGTCTCGTTACGCCAAAACTATCATCATAGCAGCGGATCTACAAGATCACAACACGTTGCACGTCTTTTGTCGACGAGATTTGAATATATAGAGTCCAAGTATACAGTATGTGTAGCTGAACCTATTCATAGAGGGTTTAATGGACAACTTTGTTTGGGTTTTCAACTAAAACATAAATCCTGGTGGGAAAAACAAAACAAAGCAAGACCAGGATTAGTAGAGCTGTCCTCATAAGAGTCCACAGGCAGAGATAATGTCTGTTTATCTAACACATGCATTTCACTAAGGCCTTACTCTGGTGTACTAAAGCTGTGTGTGCACATGAGACGTGCGTGTGTGTGTGTGTGTGTGCGCGTGTGTGTGTGTGTGTGTGTGTGCACGTGCGTGTGTGTGCACGTGGGCTGATGAAAAAAGGAGTGCAATAATGTTTAGTTCAACTATGCCTGTTCTCTTCGCACAACTTTATCACATTTCACATTGTTTCACTAATTTTACTGATTTTTTTTCCCCATGGTGTGTTAACTGTATGTTTATGTAGTCCAATCCATTTCCATTGTTTTACGGTTGATGTTACTGATTTGAGATGTTTTGCCTTAAAACTGTCTATATGGAAGTATAAATGCAATGATGGGATTTTTGTTCCCTCTTATTATATTAATATTCAGCAATTAGAGCAAATCTAAATGATCATTTCAG
>CM076975.1:50545856-50605856 GCA_039105355.1 Benthosema pterotum | reverse complement strand
TTGTCCACAATTCCAGGCTGTATTTTGCCAACAAAACAGTGTAAACTTCTTAATTAAGTGTTGCTAATTCAGATGATGAATATTGTAACTCTCTCAAGAGTTACATCTGGTTAATCAACTTTCCATCATTTAGCCTGGGGACCACCTGGAACCCTCTCAGGGACCGCTGGTGGTCCCCGGACCAGCTGTTGTAGTGGAACCAACAGGCCGGCTGGCATACGGTCTGATGTTGGACCAGGGTTGGGTGTTGGGTCCTGGTATGTGGTCTGGATTAGCACACAGAGAAAGGATAGAACTATGGCAGCAGTTAGTAACAAGAACCATGTGTTGAATACACCCCCACCAACCCCCCTCACCCCCGCCCACTTCCCATGTGTGTCCTCCATGCCCCCTCCCCCTCCTCCCCCCTCCCACTTCCTCCCTCCTCCCTCCCTACAGGGTGACCCTACAGATCTAAGCTGTTCATTTGAGGGACAGAAGTTATCAGTTATGATCTACAGCAGGGGTTTTCATCAGGTGGTCCGGGGACCACCAGTGGTCCCTGAGAGGGTTCCAGGTGGTCCCCAGGCTAAGTTGGTTAACCAGATGTAACTCTGGAGAACGTAAAAATGAAACCAAATGGACCCTTGCGGGTCCATTTGGTTTCATTTTTACACTCTCAAGAGTTAAAATATTCATCATCTGAATTAGCCCCAAGTCTACACAACTAGAAGATGGGCAAAAGCAAAAGAAATCTTTAGTTTTGGGGTCTGTGGGGCTAAAATGTCCTCAAATGGTGGTCCGTGGCTCAAATGCTGAATAAATAGTGGGCCCTGGCATCAAAACTGTTGAAAACCACTGGTCTGCAGGACTGTGATATTCACCTGCATCACAGTAGGATTTACAGCAAAAATAATACACAGACAAAATAACTGCAAACTGTTTATTGACACAAAATGAATAAGTCCCTTGTAAATAACAGTGATAAGGACAGACAGACAGACAGACAGACACCTGACATTTTGTGAGACACCTTTTTTCGGTTGCCACCTGAAATAAAATTTTCAGTTGCTGCCCAAAATAATTTTTTCGGTTGCCACTCAAAATAAAAATTTCGGTTGACACCCGAAATAAAATTTTCAGTTGCCGGCCGAAATAAATTTTTCGGTTGCCGCCCGAAATAAATTTTTCGGTTGCCGCCCGAATTAAAAATTTCAGTTGCCGCCCAAAATAAATTTTTCGGTTGCCGCCCGAAATAAAGCAGCGGGGTTGGGAAGGAGCGCTTGTTTTACTCTGCCGTCTACTACTAGTAGGACGGGGTGAAGCATAGTTTTACTGAGGTTATGGTTAGGGTTTAACCACATAAAGCACCTAACCCTAGCTCAACCCTAACCCTAACACAAGCTCAGTAAAAATGTTGCCTATAGGCTATGCCTAAACCTAACCCTAACCATAACCTCAGTAAAACTTCCTTTGCCCCGCCCTACTAGTAGTAGCCGGCAGGGTAAAACAAGCGCTCCTTCCCAACCCTGCTGCTTTATTTCAGGTGGAATCCGAAAAATCGCACCCCTGAAACGTCTTGGGAGTGAGGGCCTGTCCCATCAGAGAGGGACATTCTGGTCACCCTGTCTCTTCCTCTCTGCCTGCCTGTTGTTTTTGTTTTTCGTAGCGTTGGAGGCTCTGACTCTGGACAGGAAACTGTGTGTACTTTGGGAGCATTCAGGAAGCAACGCTGAGCGAGGATTTACCGTTAGGAGAGGAAATATAAGGACTGGAGTTTACTGCAAGGGAGAGAGAGAGAGAGAAATGGACGAAAGAACTTCTGAGACATTTCTAAACCAGTGGTTTTCAACAGGCAGCCCAGGGACCACCAGGAGTCCCTGCCTGAGAGGGTTCCAGGTGGTCCCCAGGCTAAATGATGGACAGTTGGTTAGACCAGATGTAACTCTTTGAGAGTGTAAACACTCTCAAGAGTTAAAATATTCATCATGTGAATTATCCCAAGTCTACACAACTAGAGAATGTAGAAGATTAATGGTCATTTTGATCTGTATGTTGGACTGTTTGGTTTCCTCAAATCCAGCCTGGAATTGTGGACAAAAGCAAAAATAAATCTCTAGTTTTGGGGTCTGTGGGGCTAAAATGTCATCAAATGACCTCCGAGGCTCAAATGCTGAATAAATAGTGGTCCCTGGTATGAAAAAAGTTGAAAACCACTGATCTAAACCTATAGCGAGAGAGAATCCAACACTTCTGAATTTTTCAAACTTTTTTTGGTTCAAAACTGGAAGCTGGCGTGGAAGGGGAAGTCCGCCATCCCCACACGCACGCACGCACGCACGCGCGCGCACACACACACACACACACACACACACACCAAGAGAAAATAAGTTATGGCCTCTAGACTGAGATAATGCTCCTCTCAGTCAGTTGACTTGATGCATGTTTTCTAGAAGGAGGAAGGGAAGAGGAGAGTCAGTGAAAGGACTGTCTGTGTGTGTGTGTGTGTGTGTGTGTGTGTGTGTGTGTGTGTGTGTGTGTGTGTGTGTGTGTGTGTGTGTGTGTGTGTGTGTGTGTGTGTGTGTGTGTGTGTGTGTGTGTGTGAAAAAGAGGGTCTGGGGGTCGAGAAAAAACAAAAATCCCAACAGGAAACCACCAGGCAATGCTGAGGCTGTTTCTGCACAGCCTGAACAGATAACACTGTGTGTGTGTGTGTGTGTGTGTGTGTGTGTGTGTGTGTGTGTGTGTGTGTGTGTGTGTGTGTGTGTGTGTGTGTGTGTGTGTGTGTGTGTGTGTGTGTGTGTGTGTGTGTGTCAGATCTTCGGACACGAGAATCACCTCAAAGATATTTTTTCCTCCTTGTAAATTTCTCTTTTTTCCCACATGCAGTGACGTCATTTCTGCTCTCTCTTTACACAAGCCTTCCCTTTCCCCTCCTCTCTCTCTCTCTCTCTCTCTCTCTCTCTCTCTCTCTATGACCAGCCCTCCAGGGTGACCAAAACGGGACAGAAGTATAAGTATTAGGCTACTACATTTGTGGAAGAACTGGGGCAATGTCATGGGACGACGCTCATGGGGTTTCTCCTGTCAAAAATAATAACATCCTATTGCCCTGAATATAAGACAGTGTTTTTTTCCTATGGAAATTTCCTAAAAAAGTAGTAGTCATCTTGTCTTATCATCTTTGGTAACCATATTATTTGACATTCAATGTTCTTCTTACACAAATGAGTCTTGAAAAATGACCAATAATACCAATAATACCAATAATAGTTATAATCTCGGAACAATACGGTAATTCAGGATTTCAATTCAAATGCATCAAGAATAGCTGATCTACCAGTTCAAAACGCGTCACGCTGCGACACGTTTTGAACTTGTAGATCAGCTGTTCTTGCCTCATGCGACAGTACATGTTGTTGTGTCTTGTCTGGGGTGAGTGTGGAAATACTTCTTTTTAAAAACACATGAAAAAGAGACAACAGAAACTAAAGACATTTATCAGGGCATTTGACCACTAGACAGAAATATTCCTGCATTCGTGGGGCAAGTGGGGAAACCTTATGGAACGTCCCATTCTTTGGGACAACCTAAAACAGTCGCAGACATGACTGGGACTGTCCCACACGGAGAGGGGTGTCTGGTCACCCTGGCCGGCCCTGTTTGAAGGCCCATGTGTGTGCGTCAGTCAGTGTGTGTATGTGTGTGCGTCAGTCAGTGTGTGAGTGGAGGTTTGAGTCAAGATGTGAGCGGATACAGAGGTTTTCACTCTGGGAGTTTCACTGTGTTGGATTGTTGGTCGGTTCTTTAGTCTGTCTGTCTGTCTGTCTGTCTGTCTGTCTGTCTGTCTGTCTGTCTGTCTGTCTGTCTGTCTGTCTGTCTGTCTGTCTGTGTCTGTAGTTTGTACTGTCTGTGTGTCTGTAGTTTGTACTGTCTGTGTGTCTGTAGTTTGTAGTGTCTGATCTATCTATGGTCATGTTGTGGACCGATCACTGCTGCTGTTTCTTCGTCGTTCATCTCACAGGATTTTACCTCCTCTCTCTTCGCTGTGGTTTTTTGGAATACTAAAAACTAAAGACATTTTCTTGGAGGGTTTTGGGGGAGGAGGGGGAGGTTTTTGGGGAGGAGGGGGAGGGAGGGGGATGAAGAATAAAAGCAACAAGCAGACCAGAGCTAACAAGAAGAAAGAGAAGATCCACAATGTGGTGTTTGGATGTGACCTGACGGAACATCTGGAGACCTCGGGACACGATGGTAAAGAAAATGAGTAAAACTAAAGACACTCTCTTACATATCAGACATACTGGACTTGTAGATCTACTGTTCAAAGTATTAGAGCTCTCAAACTGTTGTATGTACACACACTGACCGGCTTATATCCTGTCACACACACACACACACACACACACACACACACACACACACACACACACACACACACACACACACACACACACACACACACACACACACACACACACACACACACACACACACACACACACACAGTCGAAAGAAACAAAATAAACATATAGCCACTTAAACCCTATAAAAACTGAATTGAGCGGAATCCCCCAAGGCTCAGTGTTAGGACCCCACTTCTATTTCTGTTTTTAATTCTGTTTTTAACACCAGAAAAGGGTTAGCTGAAAACAGCTAATATCTGACTTTAAAAGGGGAATTCCACCCATTTTTAACATTCTAATATGTCATTAGTATACCCTATAGGTGCTGGGTGGACATGATAAAAACGTTTCCCCCCATTCTGTGTTGCCAAGAAATGGAGGTCTGAAGAAAACCACTAACATGGTGAAACATCTTGATGACATCATCAAGATGTATTTTCACCATGTTAATGGATTACTTTAGACGCTGCTTTTTTTCTGAGAGCGTACAAATGGAACCAAATGAACCCGTTAGGGTTCATTTGGTTCCATTTGTACGCTCTCAGAAAAAAAGCTGACAACATGTGGTCTGGTGGCGTGTTGAGACATTAAACGCTGCTAGATCAGGATATATTTTTATATTATATATGACGTGTTTTTGCCTAATGTTTTGCCAGCCAGAATACAGACTAGTGTGTAGAAATGAGAGGATTCTGTGTTTATCATTAGGATCATTTTACGTAACACTGACCCAGGCGACGTCATTTAGCTTTGGACAGGAAACGCATATCAGTGTACCAACACTTTCAGGCATCGTCTTTAAACTTTAACTGTTTAAACTTTAACAGATCTACAAGCTAGGTGCTGCACTGTGAGATTGTAGATGTGATGTTTTTTTTTGAGGAGGAAAAAACACATCATATCGAAACATTTTTAACTGAAGTTCTTGCTTATTCTGGGGATGGGAGTCCTGGAACAATGTATATTGGGGGGGTCCTATATAGGCTGATTACATATGTTTTTTGGGGGGGTCCTTAACATGTGGATTCCATGTGGTCCCCAGGCTAAATGATGGAAAGTTGATTAACCAGATGTAACTCTTTGAGAGTGTAAACATGAAACCAAACGGACCCTTGCGTTATAGTTAAAATATTCATCATGTGAATTATCCCAAGTCTACACAACTAGAGAATATAGAAGATTAATGGTCATTTTGATCTGTATTTTGGACTGTTTGGTTTCCCCAAATCCCCAGACGCCAAGAGTTGTGGGAATTGTGGACAAAAAGCAAAAAAAAAAAAAAAAAAATGCTGAGTTTTGGCGTCTGTGGGGCTAAAATGTCCTCAAATGGTCTGTTGCTAAAATACTGAATAAATAGTGTTCCCTGGTATGAAAAAGGTTGAAAACCACTGCTCTATAACGCTGTTGAACTGTTGAACTGACCGCTGGTTGCTAACATGTTTTGGCAGTTTTTTTGTAAGGGGTTTTGTTGCGTATGAACTATAAGTCCAGTCATTGTTCCATGGCTGTATAACGGAGTGAGCAGTGACTCTGGGGTGTGGCTGCTGTAGCTAGGAGGGGTCTGCTCTGCTCAGTTACCCTCTGGTCGCCTCGACAACTACGGTTTGCCTGGAACCAGTGCTGCCAACTGCCAAAATCACAAATGTACTATAGTGGCACTTAAAATGCACTAGAATGTGCTAGAGCACCCAGAGGAAACCCAGAGGAAAGTAGAATGTGTGAGATCTCCTGTCTGAGACCTACCAAATCTATTTCAGGAGCCATAAAATTATATCTCCTTTTTGCCTCATCTATGGCTTAATTGTTGTTTCTCAAAGCTACAGTGTGTTTCTCATTGTTTTCTCCTGAGAAATAGATCTGTTTTCAACCATTTCAACCATACCAGGGCCCACTACACGTATTTATTCTGCATTTTAGCCACGGAGGACCACCATTTGATGTTGAGTTTAGTTTCTCAGACTAATTTAGGAGAAATAACTGGTAAAACGGTCAAAATACCAATTCTTCTACAATTTTTTAATGTGTAGATTCTTGAAAATTAGGTAGGGTGAGAGCTTAAAATGAAACAAAATTGACCCGTAAGGGTCCATTTGATTTCATTTTACCCTCTCAAGAATTACAGATCTATAAGGGTCCATTTGGTTACCAATGGTCCTTTCTAGGAAGGAAGGAGGAAAAATGATGAACAACGAGGGTTTTATCTCTGGCATCTGTCAACCAATTTTGCACTAACTCACCAGGAAAAAGCACAATTTTTTTCACCGGGAGTTTTTGACTAATTTTGGTGCTAGGGGGGTCTCAAAAAAGCTACAGTAAATATAACGACAAATGCGCCAGGTTGGCAACACTGCCTTTAACCATTTTTTCTCTCTCTCTCTCATTTCTGGGAGAGGAAAGGATGGGCGTCGCTGCAGCCGCTGCAGTAGAGACGCTGTAATGACTGTAACACTATAATATACTCTGGTAAACAACAAAGACCAAATGTTTACACCTAAAAGTTGTGAAACGATTCAAACGAACACAATAAGAGCTTTAGTTTCTGTCCATCCTGTTTATGTTTACTTTGATTTATTCTGGTTCTTTTTCTCCCTAAAATACGCTGAGATGACAGAGAACACATTCTACCACAGTATGTACCACAACAACCCACTGTCACTGAACACATTCTACCACTGTATGTACCACAACAACCCACTGTCACTGAACACATTCTACCACTGTATGTACCACAACAACCCACTGTCACTGAACACATTCTACCACTGTATGTACCACAACAACCCACTGTCACTGAACACATTCTACCACTGTATGTACCACAACAACCCACTGTCACTGAACACATTCTACCACTGTATGTAGGCTACCACAACAACCCACTGTCACTGAACACATTCTACCACTGTATGTACCACAACAACCCACTGTCACTGAACACATTCTACCACTGTATGTACCACAACAACCCACTGTCACTGAACACATTCTACCACTGTATGTACCACAACAACCCACTGTCACTGAACACATTCTACCACTGTATGTACCACAACAACCCACTGTCACTGAACACATTCTACCACTGTATGTACCACAACAACCCACTGTCACTGAACACATTCTACCACTGTATGTACCACAACAACCCACTGTCACTGAACACATTCTACCACTGTATGTAGGCTACCACAACAACCCACTGTCACTGAACACATTCTACCACTGTATGTACCACAACAACCCACTGTCACTGAACACATTCTACCACTGTATGTACCACAACAACCCACTGTCACTGAACACATTCTACCACTGTATGTACCACAACAACCCACTGTCACTGAACACATTCTACCACTGTATGTACCACAACAACCCACTGTCACTGAACACATGCAAAACTGATGTGTGTTGGAACATTAGGGGCAACATTCTGGACGACATTATAGGGGCAACATTATGGATGACATTATAGGGACAACATTATGGACGACATTATAGGGACGACATTATAGGGACAACATAATGGACGACATTATAGGGGACAACATAATGGACTACATTATAGGGGACAACATAATGGACTACATTATAGGGGACAACATAATGGACTACATTATGGACGACATTATAGGGGACAACATAATGGACGACATTATAGGGGACAACATAATGGACGACATTATAGGGGACAACATAATGGACGACATTATAGGGGACAACATAATGGACAACATTATAGGGGACAACATAATGGATGGCATTATAGGGGCAACAGGGGCAACATTATGGATGACATTATAGGGGCAACAGGGGCAACATTATGGATGATATTATAGGGGCAACAGGGGCAACATTATGGATGACATTATAGGGGCAACATTATGGATGACATTATAGGGGCGACATTATGGAAGACATTATGGGTAGGCCTACATATACTGCCAGTAGTACTTGCCCTAGCTTTGATACCTACTTCAGCTGGTTTTCAACGTTTTTGTGAACCGTGTCCAATTGTTCCCTCAGCTCTATGTTCATCGCTATGCCTAAACCTCACCCGAACCTTAACCTCTATAAAACTATGCCTAACCCTTGAAGGATCATAGACATGACCCCCCTTTTTGATACCAGGGTCCATTTGGTTTCATCTTTGCACTCTCAAGAGTTACATCTGGTTAACTGCAACTTTTCATCTGGTTAACCAATTTAGCTGGGGACCACCAGGAACCATCTCACAGACCACTGGTGGTCCCCAGACCACTGGTTGAAAACCACTGTCCTACTTGTATGCAAAGTGCCAATCTATGTATCTTAGACAGCCATGTATGTGGACTTTACAGGTATAGCATTGTAAACATAGTATTAGTCATCATATTTCATCATATAGATATCTGCTTGCTCTGGTCAACCATTAGGTTCTGTAGTAAAAGAAACCACAATGGATTTATAAACATCTAATTATTCATACAGTATATACAGTCTTGTACTGTACTGTACCCCTTTAGGGGGAGGGGGGGGGGGGGGGTGTTATAGAGGTATGTGTGTCTCAACCTTCTAAACACACTGCCAAGCCAAGGGAAACACACTCTGTTTGCCTTTGCATATCACGCACACACGCAACCGAGCAAAACACACACACACACACACACACACACACACACACACACACACACACACACACACACACACACACACACACACACACACACACACACACACACACACACACACAAACTACCTCCTTATATGAATTGAATCACACAGAGCTTTAGTTTCATGCAGACAGACAGAATCTAGAGCTCCTGAATGCTCTATACTAGAATATGCTGCTGTTCAGGGGCGGATCTAGGCATGGGCATGGGGGGGCAATGCCCCCCTAAATGCCCAGTCTGCCCCACCAAACATGATGGCATGCAAAACAACCCAAGATACCCAAAAAATTAAAGTGCTTCTATTTAAAATGATGTGAAACACTACTACTGCTACTAACTAACTACAGCTGTGTCACCACTAAACCAACAGCATTTCATCATTGAAAACAGAAAACTCTCTGAGTCAGACCTTTAGCTTTATGCATGCTGCGTGTCTGTTGCAACTTCAACAACAACTGATGTTATTATTGATGCTTTACTTGACTAATAAAAGTCCTGGAACTGAAACCACCCTTGCTGCTGATAATCCGACCAATCACGATGCAGTGCTCAGAACTTAGCCTGAACTCAGTCTGAATTGTCACAAAAACATGCAGTAATCCTGGGCTCTAGACTGCCTCCCCCTGGCCAGCCGGGGCGCCTGATGGAGGGGACTGGAACTGGTTGGAATAACGTGTTCCTTCCACGCGCTACGTCCAACCAGGGAAACTCCCCCCTGTCAGCTTGGACTCCTCATGCATTGAAGGAAGCATGAGGCCAGTCCACTGCCTCCCCAGGTTGGTGGAGGGTGTGTAGAGCCCAGGATCACATTAGGAATCCTCCCCAGGTTGGCGGAGGGTGTGTAGAGCCCAGGATCACATTAGGAATCCTCCCCAGGTTGGTGGAGGGTGTGTAGAGCCCAGGATCACATTAGGAATCCTCCCCAGGTTGGTGGAGGGTGTGTAGAGCCCAGGATCACATTAGGAATCCTCCCCAGGTTGGCGGAGGGTGTGTAGAGCCCAGGATCACATTAGGAATCCTCCCCAGGTTGGTGGAGGGTGTGTAGAGCCCAGGATCACATTAGGAATCCTCCTCAGGTTGGCGGAGGGTGTATAGTTAGGAATTAGCACTGGAATTGGTGTCTAGAGCCCAGGATCACATTAGGAATTGGTGTCTAGAGCCCAGGATCACATTAGGAATTGGCACTGGGTGAAAAAAATCGGTTGCAATACTGACAACAATGCATAACAGTATATCATTATTTATGATTCTATAGATCATAAATGATGTCACATGGCTGCATTGCATCGTTGCACAGCTCTGGATCTCCAGGCGTTGCAGAATAGATTGTTTTTTTGACACCACTATAGTGAACACGACTCATTAAGACTCACTGATTCACTTACATCATAGTCACATGGGTTGTCATGTGACTAACATCATGGTTATAACGCAGGGGTCGGCAAACCAAGATGTTGAAAGAGCCGTTTTCAACCAAAAATTAAATTCAAAATCTGTCTGGAGCCGCAAGAAATGTAAGCCTAATAAGCCGTTAACGGGGAATTCCACCCATTTTCAATGTTTTTTTTTTCTTTTTTTTCGGAGAGTGGACAAATGTCAACCAAATGGATTTGGTTCCATTTGGTTCCATTTGTACACTCTCAGAAAAAAAAGGTCCTAAAATAAAAAATCATTAACATGGTGAAACACAGCTTGATGATGTCATCAAGCTGTGTTTCTGTTAATGTTTTTTTAGACCTCATTTTCTAAGAAACACATCATTTTTATCATGTCCACACAACATCTCAAAGATATATTAATGATCTAGTAAACTGAAAATGGGTGGTTCAGGCATGGCCAACAAGCGCTACGTTAACTGGCGATGTAACTGTCAGACAGCACATGGCGTGTTGGGTGCTGTCAGTGACTGAAATGTTTATATTATGCTGGCAGATTGTCCCTAATGTGTATGTATAGGCCTAATGCTGCTACAGCCAGGGAGCCACTAGGGCTGAGTTCTAGAGCCGCAGGTTGCTGTCATCATTGTTATAACATGACGTGTGTCAGTGTACACATGGAAGCGTCTAGTGCATTATAGACCACACACGCACTAAGCTGTGGTCTATAGCAGTGGTTTTCAACCTTTTTGAACCCAGGGCCCGCCATTTATTCAGCAATTGAGCCACGGACCACCATTTGAGGACATTTTAGCCCCACAGACCCCAAATCTAAAGATTTATTTTGCTTTTGTCCATCTTCTAGTTGTGTAGACTGTAGGGCAAATTCAGATGATGAATATTTTAACTCTTGAGAGTGTAAAAATGAAACCAAATGGACCCGTAAGGGTCCATTTGAGCCACAGGGCCCACTATTTGAGCCACAGAGGACCACCATTTGATGACATTTTCACCCTATACAGACCCAAACCCTATACAGACCCAAAACCACCCTGGTGGACCCCCAGTGGGGGTGAAAACTCCCTCTCTCTCTCTCTCTCTCTCCTCTCCTTGACAAGCTCTTGGAATTATTATTAGTTTGACTCATAGTTCCATACATATTGTGAATACAGCAACAACATCTACAAGCCTCATAACATCTCGGGCTTCATTTTCGTTACATGCTAAACCCCTTATCCCAAACCCCTTATCCCCTTTTAAAAAGGGATAAAAAAAAAAACCTTTGCGAATAGTTCAATGTGCCAATCTAGTCAAAGTCAAAGTCGCGTTATTTGTCACTACGTTACCGCAGCGAAATAGGTTCTTTTGACCCATCACTTGGAGTGGTGAGCTCCAAGGAGCGTTGAGCTGCGGTTTGCCGCGCTCAGGAATCATTAGCTGATTTTGACCCCCAATCCATCCCTTTGATGCTGAGTGCCAAGCAGGGAGGCATTGGGTCTTTGGTATGACCCGACCGGGAATTGAACCCCGGCCTCCCTGTTCCAGTGTGGACTGGACAACCTAACCACAAGGCCACTGTTCTGGTCTAATGTTAACATGTTGTGAGCTTGTAGACTGGCCATTTGAACTATTGAAAAATGTTTTTTTAAATAGTTTAAAAAGGCAAAGAAGTTATGGGATAAGGGGTTTAGCGGGGACGAAAATCTATGCCCTTGTGTATGGGCATTTTTTTACGTTAACAATCCGATTCCAACATACCACAATTTCTGTGTGATCCGAGTGAATAGTGATGATCTCATGTTGAGTTTATAGCCATCTTACCCCTGTGTCTGATTGCTGGTTAGACTGGTATATTCACCATAGTGTCAACCCCTTACCCCTGTGTCTGATCACTGGTTAGACTGGTATATTCACCATAGTGTCAACCCCTTACCCTGTGTCTGATCACTGGTTAGACTGGTATATTCACCATAGTGTCAACCCCTTACCCCTGTGTCTGATCACTGGTTAGACTGGTATATTCACCATAGTGTCAACCCCTTACCCCTGTGTCTGATCACTGGTTAGACTGGTATATTCACCATAGTGTCAACCCCTTACCCCTGTGTCTGATCACTGGTTAGACTGGTATATTCACCATAGTGTCAACCCCTTACCCCTGTGTCTGATCGCTGGTTAGACTGGTATATTCACCATAGTGTCAACCCCTTACCCCTGTGTCTGATCGCTGGTTAGACTGGTATATTCACCATAGCGTCAACCCCTTACTCCTGTGTCTGATCACTGGTTAGACTGGTATATTCACCATAGTGTCAACCCCTTACCCCTGTGTCTGATCACTGGTTAGACTGGTATATTCACCATAGTGTCAACCCCTTACCCCTGTGTCTGATCACTGGTTAGACTGGTATATTCACCATAGTGTCAACCCCTTACCCCTGTGTCTGATCGCTGGTTGACTGGTATATTCACCATAGTGTCAACCCCTTACCCCTGTGTCTGATCGCTGGTTAGACTGGTATATTCACCATAGTGTCAGCCCCTTACCCCTGTGTCTGATCACTGGTTAGACTGGTATATTCACCATAGTGTCAACCCTTACCCCTGTGATCTGATCACTGGTTAGACTGGTATATTCACCATAGTGTCTACCCCTTACCCCTGTGTCTGATTGCTGGTTAGACTGGTATATTCACCATAGTGTCAACCCCTTACCCCTGTGTCTGATCGCTGGTTAGACTGGTATATTCACCATAGTGTCAACCCCTTACCCCTGTGTCTGATCGCTGGTTAGACTGGTATATTCACCATAGTAACCCCTTACCCCTGTGTATGATCACTGGTTAGACTGGTATATTCACCATAGTGTCAACCCCTTACCACTGTGTATGATCGCTGGTTAGACTGGTATATTCACCATAGTGTCAACCCCTTACCCCTGTGTCTGATCGCTGGTTAGACTGGTATATTCACCATAGTGTCAACCCCTTACCCCTGCGTCTGATCACTGGTTAGACTGGTATATTCACCATAGTGTCAACCCCTTACCCCTGTGTCTGATCGCTGGTTAGACTGGTATATTCACCATAGTGTCAACCCCTTACCCCTGTGTCTGATCACTGGTTAGACTGGTATATTCACCATAGTGTCAACCCCTTACCCCTGTGTCTGATCACTGGTTAGACTGGTATATTCACCATAGTGTCGACCCCTTACCCCTGTGTCTGATCGCTGGTTAGACTGGTATATTCACCATAGTGTCAACCCCTTACCCCTGTGTCTGATCGCTGGTTAGACTGGTATATTCACCATAGTGTCAACCCCTTACCCCTGTGTCTGATCGCTGGTTAGACTGGTATATTCACCATAGTGTCAACCCCTTACCCCTGCGTCTGATCACTGGTTAGACTGGTATATTCACCATAGTGTCAACCCCTTACCCCTGTGTCTGATCACTGGTTAGACTGGTATATTCACCATAGTGTCAACCCCTTACCCCTGTGTCTGATCGCTGGTTAGACTGGTATATTCACCATAGTGTCAACCCCTTACCCCTGTGTCTGATCACTGGTTAGACTGGTATATTCACCATAGTGTCAACCCCTTACCCCTGTGTCTGATCACTGGTTAGACTGGTATATTCACCATAGTGTCAACCCCTTACCCCTGCGTCTGATCACTGGTTAGACTGGTATATTCACCATAGTGTCAACCCCTTACCCCTGTGTCTGATCGCTGGTTAGACTGGTATATTCAATATCGATTCCGATATTATATGACAAATATAATAATAGCTGAACTAAGGTCTGTACTGTGAACTCACCATGTCAGAACTGCTGACTAATACTTTGACTCCTCATGTAATACTGTAACTGCTGACTAACAAATACTTCTCATCCCAACAGAATGTTTAGCAAAATAGAAAGCAGCAGTGAGTGTCAGACCAGTGGTTTTCAATCTTTTTGACACCAGGTCCCACTATTTTTGCAGGTCCATTTGGTTTCATGTTTACGCTCTCAAGAGTTAAAATATTCATCATGTGAATTATCCCAAGTCTACACAACTAGAGAATGTAGAAGATTAATGGTCATTTTGATCTGTATGTTGGACTGTTTGGTTTCCCCAAATCCAGCCTGGAATTGTGGACAAAAGCAAAATAAATCTTTAGTTTTGGACATATTACATCCGCTCCTGACAAATACACAACGCTCTGCACTAACACACAACACTCTGCACTAACACACAACGCTCTGCACTAACACACAACGCTCTGCACTAACACACAACACTCTGCACTAACACACAACGCTCTGCACTAACACACAACACTCTGCACTAACACACAACACTCTGCACTAACACACAACGCTCTGCACTAACACACAACGCTCTGCACTAACACACAACGCTCTGCACTAACACACAACACTCTCCACTAACACACAACACTCTGCACTAACACACAACACTCCTCACCATGTGAACCATGTGTTGTGGAATGTTATGTTTCATATATCTCATTATGCACGCTGCATAATGATTTGTCTGTTTTAGAGTAAACGCCTTTCTGACCACAAACGGCAGGCAGGCAGCGCTCTGAGCTCCAAATGCTTCAGGAATCTGGAAATAAATAGCTCTGGTTGTTGTGCAGACTCACACTCAGACTCAGAGCTGTTTGGAAACTGCTCTGCTTGTTTTAGATGATTTTTGGGGAAAAGATTCTCAAAATGTTTCTGCAAATTGGTTTGACAAATATATGGATGACAGGTGGGAAGTGCTGATCACAGAGGTTTACAACCAGTGGTCCAGGGACCAGCAGTGGTCCTTGAGAGGGTCCCAGGTGGACCCCAGGCTAAATGATGGAAAGTTTGTTATACAGGTGTAACTCTTTGAGAGCGTACACATGAGACCAAATGGACCCTTGCAGGTCCATTTGGTCTCATGTTTACGCTCTCAAGAGTTAACATATTCATTATCTGAATTAGCACCACTTAATACTTCTACATAATCAGAGAATGTAGAAGATTATTGGTCATTTTTATCTATTTGCCTGTTTGGTTTCCCAAATCCCGCCTGGAATTGTGGACAAACCCCAAAAGAAATCTTTAGTTTTTGGTCTGTGGGGCTAATGTTTTCGAACCCTAACGGGTCGATTTGGTTCCATTCATACACTCTCAAAAAAGAAAAAGTCATTAACATGGTGAGGTATATTAATGACATAGTATAGTGATTTTCAACCTGTGGTCTGAGGACCGGACCATTTGGCTCTCCGGAAAAAAAAGGTCCTAAAAACAAAATCATTAACCTGGTGAAACCATGTTAGTGATTTTTAGTCAGAAACATAATGGGGGAACATTTTATCATGCCCACACAACAAGGCATATTAATGACATAGTAAAATGTCGAAAATGGCTGTAATTCCACTTTAATGGAACTAAAGGTAATTTGTTCACGTTTCACCAAACACACAGCGTTGGGAGCCTCTGGGGGACGTTTAAAAGCGTAACACAAACACACAGCAGTACTTGGTTTGTTTACTGCATTGGGGCAGGCAGGGGCGGATCTAGGCATGGGTATGGGGGGCGTAATGCCCCCCTAAATGCCCAGTCTGCCCCCCCAAACATGATGCAAAACAACCCAAGATATTTCAAATTAAAGTGCTTCTATTTAAAATGATGTACAACACTACTACTGCTACTAACTAACTACAGCTGTGTCACCACTAAACCAACAGCATTTCATCATTGAAAACAGAAAACTCTCTGAGTCAGACCTTTAGCTTTATGCATGCTGCGTGTCTGTTGCAACTTCAACAACAACTGATGTTATTATTGATGCTTTACTTGACTAATAAAAGTCCTGGAACTGAAACTGGTATGGGTGCGGCTTCATCGATGAAGCCGCCTCAATACCATTTTCTCCTGCCCCCCCCCCCCCCATTGGGAAATGTTACATCCGCCCCTGCATTGGGGTGAAATAAGTAGCTCAGGTTGGTGTGTTGGAGTTAAACCCTGACGCCTGCCTGCCTGCCTGCGTTCCTCTGAGCAACAACAACAACAACATGATGTTATTGTCAAGATATGCAGAGTCTGTCTGGAAACAGCAGTGCTGAAACCTAGTCAGTAGTTTCAGAATCCATCCATTCATCAGCCCATTATTTCAACCAGTGGTTTTCATCCTTTTTTTCATACCAGGGCTCACTATTTATTCAGCATTTTATCCACGGAGGACCACCATTTGATGACAATTTAGCCCCACAGACCCCAAAACGTAATCTTCTACATTCTCTAGTTGTGTATACTTGGGATAATTAGATGAATATTTTAACTTGAGAGTGTAAACATTTACGCTCTCAAAGAGTTACATCTGGTTAACCAACTTTCCATCATTTAGTCTGGGGACCACCTGGAATCCTCTCAGGGACCACTGGTGGTTTACACTCTTAAGAGTTAAAATATTCATCATGTGAATTATCCCAAGTCTACACAACTAGAGAATGTAGAAGATTAATGGTCATTTTGATCTGTATGTTGGACTGTTTGGTTTCCCCAAATCCAGCCTGGAATTGTGGACAAAAGCAAAATAAATCTTTATAGTTTTGGGGTCTGTGGGGAAAAAATGTTACCAAGTGGTGGTCCTCCGTGGCTCAAATACTGAATAAATAGTGGTCCCTGGTATGAAAAAGGTTGAAAAATCCCTGCTTTACACTGTGTTTTACATGCCAAAGTGTAAAGAGCATCCAGACTGGAACAATCCACTCAGTGATGTGGTGAACTGGAAGGAATGTTTATCACACAGGGGCGGATGTAACATTTACCAATGGGGGGGGGGCAGGAGAAAATGGTATGGGTGCGGCTTCATCGCCCGTGGCGCGAAGCGACACGGGCGATGAAGCCGCACCCATACCATTTTCAGTTCCAGGACTTTTATTAGTCAAGTAAAGCATCAATAATAACATCAGTTGTTGTTGAAGTTGCAACAGACACGCAGCATGCATAAAGCTAAAGGTCTGACTCAGAGAGTTTTCTGTTTTCAATGATGAAATGCTGTTGGTTTAGTGGTGACACAGCTGTAGTTAGTTAGTAGCAGTAGTAGTGGTTCAAATACTTTTAAATAGAAGCACTTTAATTTGAAATATCTTGGGTTGTTTTGCATGCCATCGTGTTTGGTGGGGCAGACTGGGCATTTAGGGGGTCCCCCATAATTGCCCCCCCCCATGCCCATGCCTAGATCCGCCCTGTTCTCACACCCTCACAATGTGGACGCATGCTTTCACACGCCTCTGCAGCACACACACACACACACACACACACACACACACACACACACACACACACACACACACACACACACACACACACACACACACACACACACACACACACACACACACACACACACACACACACACACACACACACACACACAGACGTCAAAGCCTTTGACATTTTGTTCTTTGATTTTCTTTGTGTTTAGTACTGTATGTGATTTTCACAACCAGATTGTTGTGTTTTTATTCAGTTTATGGCCAAGCTAACGACCAAGAACACGCAGAGTTTAAAATATATAGGACTGGATCTAAAAGTGTGTGTGTGTCTGTGTGTGTGTGTGTGTGCATGTGTGCGTGCGTGTGTGTGTGTGTGCGTGCGTGTGTGTGCCTGTGTCTGTGTGTCTGTGTGCCTGTGTGTGTGTGTGTGTGTGTGCGCGTGTGCGTGTGTGTGTGCGTGCGTGTGCGTGCGTGCGTGTGCATGTTCGTGTGTGTGTGTGCGTGTGGTTAGTTTGATGAACCACAGTGAAAGTGCCGGTCAGTCAGTCCATTGTTGTTGTTTTGTTAGACGTGAAATAACAACTTGTTTATCATAAAGAAACAGTTTACTATCCTGTGGTATCAGCGGTTCACACGCATGTACCATGTTCTGTTCTGTTCTGTTCTGTTTTGTTTTGTTTTGTCCTGGAATGAACGTTTCTGACTCAGGGTAACTTACCTTGTAAAAATGCAACAATGAAGACCTCGCTCGAACACTTATGGCACATATGTCAAACTCAAGGCCCGGGGGCCAAATCAGGCCCGTGAATGAACTATCTTTGGCCCGCAGGATGATATTGAATTAGTATTAGAACTGGCCCATGATAAGAAATGAATGAAACTAATTGTTTTACTTCCTCAACTCAGTCTCATTTACTTTCTCAATTAACTATGGAAGCAGCACTTGGTGAGGATCATAGAAGAAAAAAAAATCCCAGAAAAATAGCAGGTGTTCACGTCTCATAGCGCGCCACAGAGTGGCGCGCTATGAGACGTGAACACCTGCTATTTTTCATTAAAACTTCAAACAGTTTTTAATGCAGGCAGTTTCATCTTTACAATTATCTTGCCAATAAGAGACATTGATTTCTGAAGGGGAAATCACTTTTTTGCTGTTTGACAGGGACGTCATGGTAAACCGGTGTTGAAACACAGACCGGTATCTCCGGCCCTCGACTTGCACCAATTTTTCTATTTTGGCCCACTCTGTATTTGGGTTTGACACCCCTGACTTATGGGATCACTAAAGAGCTGAGCAGTCCCGTCCCTCTCCTGACATCGCCCCTGTTCCAGAAATGAATTCCCCATTCATTTCCCTCATAGACTTTTGGAAAATTATCGATATAAACGATGATCTATATAGACGATTACGCCGCAGACAAAGCCAACTCGGGGCTCAAGTTCAACAAATCATGACAACACACACAATATTATCAATATCTAATTAGCAAGAAGAAAAAAACATCAGGATAGGCTACAGTATTTTTTGTTTTGTTTTGTTTTTCTTTTCTTGATTTTCCCAAAACATTCTGTTTGTTGTCATGATTTGTTGAGACCAGAGTTGGCCTTGTCCGTGGCGTAATCCTCTTTATATACAGTAGGTCATTTTAGAAAAGTCATTGAGGAAAATGATTGGGGAATTCATTTCTGGACCAAGGATGAGGTCTCAAGGGAACGGGACTGCTCAGCTTTACTCACCAAGAAAGCACAATCCACAGACCCCTAGTTTACAATAAAATGCATGTTTTGATGCACTGGTGTCTAAATGTCCTCATCTGTGCTACTAGTACAACTGACCGTGCAAATCTATTAGAGTAAACGAGGAGATTCTGAGGTGAGTGCAGGGGTTGACACTAAGGTCTCTGAGGCACTTGCCCATCGGGCAAGTGCAAGTCAGGTTCTACTTGCCCTCAGGTCATGGTCACTTGCCCCCCAGGGTTCCAGGTGGTCCCTAGTTAAGTTGGCTAACCAGATGTAACTCTTGAGAGTGTAAAAATGAAACCAAATGGACCCTTGCGGGTCCATTTGGTTTCATTTTTACACTCTCAAGAGTTAAAATTCATCATCTTAATTAGCCCAGGTCTACACTGTAGAAGATTAATAGTCATGTTGATGTGTTAATTTGCCTGTTTTGTTTACCAAATCCAGCCTGGATTTGTGGATATCTAGAAAGCAGGGAAAGACACAGGCAGAGTGCAATGACTGCCTTCAAGACACATTTATCTTGTGTTGTGTTGCCCGATCGGGCAACCCTGTAGCAGTCTTCACTTGCCCCACCATTTTTTTACTTGCCCCGGGCAAGTGGGCAAGTGTTAGTGTCAAGCCCTGTGAGTGGATCAAAACATACTTTCTGGTGAAAACTAAATGTCTTGGTGAATAGTGATGGAACAAGTTGAACTCTGTGTTTGTGAGCTCAGATGTTCCATTTGTACAAGGTATAAGAGTTACCCTGAGACAGTCATTCTGCCACAAGCTAAACTACATCAGCACTCTGTAGAGTAGACAACTTGTGCATGAGCAGAGAGAGCAAATACCCCGCCAGCTTCAGCAGATAATAGTGGTGTATTGATATATACAAGTAGTGATGTTTACGTCATATCAAGTTATATTACTTAACATGATCTACTGAATGTGAAGGAGGAAGCACACCGCACTGCACTTTACACACTCAATGTCAGCATAAACATGAAACCAAATGGACCCGCAGGTCCATTGCGGGTTGTTTAAATAATATGCAAACATTGGATTACAAGGACAACTAATTAGACGTTAGTTTTGGGGGTAACTTGTAAACACTATACTGCATACATATCAATATCAAAGTACAGTATGAAAGAAATGCTATTCTTAAAACTGTAGGTCCTCAGTAATTCAACTGGTGATCTTTTGTATCCTTAAAGGGTGTAGTAGTGATGTTTTTTAATGTCTGTGAACAGCTACTAACTGTTGTAACACTGGAGCTTTCCCCATGCAGCTGTCAGCTAGCATACATTACCAAACAATAGAGACAGCTGGAACCATATTCTCTATCAACTTAGGACAGTGTTTTTCAACCTTGATGACATTTTAGCCCCACAGACCCCAAAACTAAAGATTTATTTTGCTTTTGTCCACAATTCCAAGCTGGATTTAGGAAACCAAACAGGCAAAACATACAGATCAAAATGACCATTAATCTTCTACATTCTCTAGTTGTGTAGACTTGGTTTGATTAAGATGAATATTTTAACTCTCAAGAGTTACATCTGGTTAACCAACTTAGCTGGGGACCACCTGGAACCCTCTCAAGGACCACTGGTGGTCCCCGGACCGCCGGTTGAAAACCTCTGGTTTAGCAGAAACCATGAGCTTGTTGTGGAGCTAGAGGCAGACCCAGGCCCAGTGGACCAGGCCAGGCCAGGCCAGGCAGACCCAGGCCCAGCGGACCAGGCCAGGCCGGGCCAGGCCAGGCCAGGCCAGGCAGACCCAGGCCCAGCGGACCAGGCCAGGCTAGGCCAGGCCAGGCCAGGCCAGGCAGGATCCCAGGCTGTTATGTATAGTCTGGGTGGTTTTTTCTATTAGAGGAAACGCTGCTAGTAATACCCTCACTACAAGGTCTGGGTGGGGCACAACCTTTTCCTCTCAAATAAACAAACCATTTCAACTTCCTGTGGAATTCCACCTTCTCAGTAGAGCACTGCAGTGGAATACTGAGGAACTAGAGCTAGAGACCAGCACTACTGAATACTGAGGAACTAGAGCTAGAGGCCAGCCACACTGAATACTGAAGCACTAGAGCTAGAGGCCAGCACTGAATACTGAAGCACTAGAGCTAGAGGCCAGCCCTACTGAATACTGAAGCACTAGAGCTAGAGGCCAGACACACTGAATACTGAAGCACTAGAGCTAGAGGCCAGCCCTACTGAATACTGAAGCACTAGAGCTAGAGGCCAGACACACTGAATACTGAAGCACTAGAGCTAGAGGCCAGACACACTGAATACTGAAGCACTAGAGCTAGAGGCCAGACACACTGAATACTGAAGCACTAGAGCTAGAGGCCAGCACTGAATACTGAAGCACTAGAGCTAGAGGCCAGCACTGAATACTGAAGCACTAGAGCTAGAGGCCAGACACACTGAATACTGAAGCACTAGAGCTAGAGGCCAGACACACTGAATACTGAAGCACTAGAGCTAGAGGCCAGCACTGAATACTGAAGCACTAGAGCTAGAGGCCAGACACACTGAATACTGAAGCACTAGAGCTAGAGGCCAGACACACTGAATACTGAAGCACTAGAGCTAGAGGCCAGCCCTACTGAATACTGAAGCACTAGAGCTAGAGGCCAGCCCTACTGAATACTGAAGCACTAGAGCTAGAGGCCAGCACTGAATACTGAAGCACTAGAGCTAGAGGCCAGACACACTGAATACTGAAGCACTAGAGCTAGAGGCCAGCACTACTGAATACTGAAGCACTAGAGCTAGAGGCCAGCACTGAATACTGAAGCACTAGAGCTAGAGACCAGCACTGAATACTGCTGCACTAGAGCTAGAGACCAGCACTGAATACTGAAGCACTAGAGCTAGAGGCCAGCACTGAATACTGCAGCACTAGAGCTAGAGGCCAGCCCTACTGAATACTGAAGCACTAGAGCTAGAGGCCAGCACTGAATACTGAAGCACTAGAGCTAGAGGCCAGACACACTGAATACTGAAGCACTAGAGCTAGAGGCCAGCCCTACTGAATACTGAAGCACTAGAGCTAGAGACCAGCACTGAATACTGAAGCACTAGAGCTAGAGGCCAGACACACTGAATACTGAAGCACTAGAGCTAGAGGCCAGCACTACTGAATACTGAAGCACTAGAGCTAGAGGCCAGCACTGAATACTGAAGCACTAGAGCTAGAGGCCAGCTGTCACTGAATACTGAAGCACTAGAGCTAGAGACCAGCACTGAATACTGAAGCACTAGAGCTAGAGGCCAGCTGTCACTGAATACTGAAGCACTAGAGCTAGAGGCCAGCCCTACTGAATACTGAAGCACTAGAGCTAGAGGCCAGCTGTCAGCCACACTGACTGTGCTCTGTTTTTATGTTGTGTGGCAGGGGCGGATGTAATACTTCCCAATTGGGGGGTCAGGGGCAGGTGAAAATGGTATGGATGCAACTCCTGTGTCGCTTTGCGCCACGGGCGATGAAGCCGCACCCATACCATTTTCAGTTACAGGACTTTTATTAGTCAAGTAAAGCATCAATAATAACATCAGTTGTTGTTGAAGTTGCAACAGACACGCAGCATGCATAAAGCTAAAGGTCTGACTCAGAGAGTTTTCTGTTTTCAATGATGAAATGCTGTTGGTTTAGTGGTGACACAGCTGTAGTTAGTTAGTAGCAGTAGTAGTGGTTCACATCATTTTAAATAGAAGCACTTTAATTTGAAATATCTTGGGTTGTTTTGCATGGCATCATGTTAGGTGGGGCAGTCTGGGCATTAAGGGGGGCTTTGCCCCCCCCCCCCCCCATGCCCATGTCTAGATCCGCCCATGTTGTGTTGTAGAGTGCAGCTCACTGACCATACGGAAAATATTTTATATGCAAACTCTTGAAAGTTAGCGTCATCTTTCATATAAGAGAATAAAGTTAGATCCATGGTATGTGTTTGTAAAGTGAAACATACTGTATATCAAACATAAAACCCAGTGATTTATAAGAATTATACATGACATTCAAAACAGATAAAGATCCATAGTATTTTTTGTAAAGTGAAACATATATAAAACATATAATTTTGTGTTTTAGAATTAGAAGGATTAGAAGAATTATAGGCCTATAGGACATGTAAAACATATATAAGATCCATACCATTGTTCCAATAAAGTGGTTTGTATGAAAGGTGAGACTTTCAATAGTTTGCTTATAATTGTTTTCCCATATGGGTGTGCTCTGTGTTCATGTTGTGTTGTAGTGAGTGACAATATTAACATCAGTTGTTGTTGAAGTTGCAACAGACACGCAGCATGCATAAAGCTAAAGGTCTGACTCAGAGAGTTTTCTGTTTTCAATGATGAAATGCTGTTGCTTTAGTGGTGAAATATCTTGGGTTGTTTTGCATGGCATCGTGTTTGGTGGGGCAGACTAGGTATTTAGGGGTCATTGCCCCCCCATGCCTAGATCCGCCCCTGACCCCCAAACAGACATTTACCGGGGTTACTTAGGTTTCATTGATAGATGTAGTTAAGCTGAAGAGAGACAGAGAGAAGGGGAGAGACGCAGCAAAGGTTGTCATGAATGGGTTTGGAACAGGTGACATGCTGTCAGTCCGGACCCTCCACTCCACAGACACCATTTAATGGCATTTTTATCTCTAGGACCATGATTTACATTATTAATCAGGAGGCAACATATTGTCAACATATACGACCCCCCCTCCCCATAGGTTAGGGTTAGGCTTTGGTCCAATGGTTATGTTTAGATGTATCAGACCAGTGTTAAGTCAGCCAAAACACATGCACCTCCCTGTATACTCATTCAACGATAATTTAACTCACAGTGTACAGATGTAGACGTAAATAGTAGATCTAACAAAATGTCCCGGTTAGTATCCATTACAATTCCATTTGTACACTGTCTGAATTACACCACGAGTCACTATGTAAGTAATTTGTTTTCCAAACTTTTTATCATTTTGTGGATCCCCTGGAACTCATTCAAGGACCCCTAAGGGTCCCAGCCAGGACCCCCAGGGGTCTCCCTACAGGAGGACCACTGCTGTGCACACATTTATTTTTTGATTTCTCTCAAACAGTTACATCTGGTTAGCCAACTTTCCATCATTTAGCCTGAGGACCACCAGGAATCCTCTCAGGGACCACAGGTGGTCCCCGGACCACCTGTTGAAAATCTATTGCATACAGTAATAAAACACTGTATATACTAGTCTGTGCATCATGTAAACAGAACTAACATTTCTCCTGTCATGTCCAGTTCCTCAGGTTCTGAAGAAATGTGCAGAGTTTATAGAAAAACATGGAGTTGTGGACGGAATCTACAGACTGTCTGGAGTTACCTCCAATATACAACGCCTCAGGTAATTATTATTATTAATAATTATTATTACACTGCTTGGATGAATGCTTGATTCTGGTTGGTAAAATCACTGAATTCTGCTGGGTGATATTTCCTGATAAAGACTGCTCTTCTCTGTAACAAACCAATGGATAATCAAAGACATCCGTACATCATACACAGCAATAGATATATCGATGTGCCCAATGCATGGAGAATGACAGTATCTATACTGTCATTCTCCATGCATTTTGCACATCAATAGATACTATCATTATCCATACATCAGATCTCCACACAACTGGGATAATTCACATGATGAATATTTTAACTCTTGACAGTACTCAAGACTTAACTCTGGTTAAACAACTTAGCTGGGAACACCTGGAACCCTCTCAAGGACCACTGGTGGTCCCCAGACCACCTGTTGAAAACCCCTGCATTAATATACTGGCGTCAACTGTATTAATTAATGTCCAGAGTTCCATGGTGGGAGTTCTGCTCTGGTTTTGATCAATATTAAGTTCTCCTCTAGTTTTGTGGAGATCACTGTGGGCCACGCAGTAAAAACTTCATTTGTATTGTTGAATTATTTCTAAAATATTAGCACATCCTTCGTTCCTTTTTGACTCCTCTATCACATGGAACAATACAAATATGTCAGTGTTTGTGTGTGACCTCAGTGACCTCCACAAAATGACCAGAACTACTTCATATTTCACCAAAACCACAGCAGAACTCCCAGCATGGGACTCTGGAATTATTACAGTTAACACCACTATATTAATGGACAGGATTTATTACAACTTAACTTCCAAAAATCTGAATTATCCCTTTAAAGCGTCTGTGTGACACCGAAGGGTTAATTTATGTAAACGAGGAGTTTGAATATGGAGATTTCAGTCCGAAAGAAAAGCCTGATAACAAACATCAAATTAGTCATTATGCAGAATGGTCATCCATTTGGTTTCATTTTTACGCTCTCAAGAGTTACATACAAGAGTTAACCAACTTTCCATCATTTAGCCTGGGGACCACCTGGAACCCTCTCAAGGGCCACTGGTGGTCCCCGGACCACCTGCTTTAATATACAGTGTAATAATGTCATCCTGTTATCTCTCTATGTGTTTACCAGGCAGGAGTTCAGCTCTGAGTCCAGTCTAGACCTCACTAAAGAGGTCTAATTTATCTCTCTATGTGTTTACCAGGCAGGAGTTCAGTCTAGACCTCACTAAAGAGGTCTAATTTCTCTCTCTATGTGTTTACCAGGCAGGAGTTCAGTCTAGACCTCACTAAAGAGGTTTAATTTATCTGTCTATGTGTTTACCAGGCAGGAGTCCAGTCTAGACCTCACTAAAGAGGTCTAATTTATCTCTCTATGTGTTTACCAGGCAGGAGTCCAGTCTAGACCTCACTAAAGAGGTTTAATTTATCTCTCTATGTGTTTACCAGGCAGGAGTTCAGCTCTGAGTCCAGTCTAGACCTCACTAAAGAGGTTTAATTTATCTCTCTATCTGTTTACCAGGCAGGAGTTCAGTCTAGACCTCACTAAAGAGGTCTAATTTATCTCTCTATGTGTTTACCAGGCAGGAGTTCAGTCTAGACCTCACTAAAGAGGTCTAATTTATCTCTCTATGTGTTTACCAGGCAGGAGTCCAGTCTAGACCTCACTAAAGAGGTCTAATTTATCTCTCTATGTGTTTACCAGGCAGGAGTTCAGCTCTGAGTCCAGTCTAGACCTCACTAAAGAGGTCTAATTTATCTCTCTATGTGTTTACCAGGCAGGAGTCCAGTCTAGACCTCACTAAAGAGGTCTAATTTATCTCTCTATGTGTTTACCAGGCAGGAGTCCAGTCTAGACCTCACTAAAGAGGTCTAATTTATCTCTCTATGTGTTTACCAGGCAGGAGTCCAGTCTAGACCTCACTAAAGAGGTTTAATTTATCTCTCTATGTGTTTACCAGGCAGGAGTCCAGTCTAGACCTCACTAAAGAGGTTTAATTTATCTCTCTATGTGTTTACCAGGCAGGAGTCCAGTCTAGACCTCACTAAAGAGGTCTAATTTATCTCTCTATGTGTTTACCAGGCAGGAGTCCAGTCTAGACCTCACTAAAGAGGTTTAATTTATCTCTCTATGTGTTTACCAGGCAGGAGTTCAGCTCAGAGTTCAGTCTAGACCTCACTAAAGAGGTTTAATTTATCTCTCTATGTGTTTACCAGGCAGGAGTTCAGTCTAGACCTCACTAAAGAGGTTTAATTTATCTGTCTATGTGTTTACCAGGCAGGAGTTCAGTCTAGACCTCACTAAAGAGGTCTAATTTATCTCTCTATGGCCCTCATTTATCAACGTGGTGTACACCCAAAAATGAACGTAGGACATGCGTAGAGCAGAATTCCCACCTTGTTTGACATATATCATTCCCACCATGAACTTGAAGTTGATCCCACGTCCGGACAAAACCCACGTCAGGTCGGGAGCTGTCGTAGGATTTGTCCTTGCCTGTTTTTCTGTCCTAAACAAGCGGAGCAGCATTGTCTGAACTGCAGAAAGGTATCTAAAGTTATCTATTCACTCCTAATAGCTATAAAACCTAATAAATGATACAGATGAAAAATATAATATAGGTTTGAAAAGACATATTATGCGAGATTACATCCCTGATCCCGGTGGGGTGAAAATAAAATAAAAGCCACTTTTATTTGCAGTGACAAATACATGCACAGCCTGATTATTTAAAATGATATTATATGCTACGTTAGTACAGGTATATCGTTCGCCTCAGTCACTCAGATAAACTGCGATTAAGCTGAGATTGCATCGACGTGGATCTACAGTAGCCTGCGTCTGGTTTGTACAATGGTCTGCACGAAGGATAGAAAGCTTGAGGGGGAGATAGGTAGGCTACGTGCGCTCTTCCTAAAAATGCATGGATTTAATCCTACACTACAGAATACAAACCTGTAGCCTATTCCATTTACTGCGATGTAATAAAAAAAATGTGGTCCGATGACCACCAGTGGTTCTTGAGAGGGTTCCAGGTGGTCCCAGGGCTAAATTGGTTAACCAGATGAAAAGTTGGTTTAGCCAGATGTAACTCTTGAGAGTGTAAACTAAAAATAAAACCGAATGGACCCTTGCGGGTCCAAATACCATGCTATTATGTACTTACTTAATAAACAACGGCAATTTGCGTGTGTCCGTGTGAAACAGAGAGGGGGGCGCCGCGGCAAGCAGCGCAATCGGTGGAAAGTTTTTATTCATTAATGCCTAATCCTGATGAAAAAAAGAATTAAATAAAAGCCACTTTTATTTGCAGTGACAATAGCCTACATGCACAGCCTCACTATTTACAATGATCCTACGTTAGGTGCTTATATGTTCGCCTGAGTCACTCAGATAAACTGCAGACCTACAGTACTACAGTAGGCTGCTTGTGAGAGCAATTTCGGGAGTTGTGATCGCGGATTGGCGGGAGATTGCGCCGCTGTGGAGTAGCCTACGCTGGTTTGTATTGTACAATGGTCTGCACGAAGGATAGAAAGCTTGTAAATCAGCATCATCACACTAATATGTAACACCTGCACTCCTGCAGTCATGTGCCTGCCATCGATTCATTTATTAATCACCGGCGATCACATTATATGGTTGATATGAGATTATGAACTGTCTTGTCACTGCTGGCAGTTATCTATCTCTGATTTAGGCTACGTGGTCACTCACAGGCAGCAGTCCGACTCGGGGGGGAGGGGGGGGGGGCTGCGCTCTTTCTAAAAATGCATGGATTTAATCCTACACTGCAGAATACTAACCTGTAGCCTATTCCATTCACGGCGATGTAATAAAAACTGGTCCTATAGGCCAGTAGTTTTCAATGTGGTCCGAGGACCACCAGTGGTTCTTGAGAGGGTCCTAGGTGGTCCCCAGGTAACCAGATGAAAGTTGGCTCTTGAGAGTGTAAACTAAAAATAAAACCAAATGCCATGCTATTATTTTACTTAGCCTACTTGAAACAACGGCGAACGGAGTTGCGTGTGTCTATGTGAAAGAGGGGGGGTGGGGGGCTGTCGCGCCGCGGGAAGCAGCGCAATCGGGCGGGGGGGGGGGGGGGGGGGGGGGGGGGGGGGGGGGGGGGGGGCTGGCTGGCTGGCTGGGCTGGCTGGCTGGCCGCAGGAAGCAGCGCGATCGGGCTGGGGGGGGGGGGGGGGGGGGGGGGGGGGGGGGCTGGCTGGCTGGCTGGCTGGCTGGCCGCAGGAAGCAGCGCGATCGGTGGAAAGTTTTTTTTTCCCCCCTCATCACCATGGTTGCTGGTCGTATTGCAGTTGTTAATGTCGCAAAGAAAGGGAGGAGCGGCCTGTTTCCAAGGGCGTGCCAGATTGATTTCAGCCGTCACATTTATCATCGTAGGAAGGAAATTAGGATGGACTCAGCTGTTTGGGATCGCTTGATATATGCCGGGTGGAGTTGTGTGCACTCCAAAACCCACGTTGAAATTTGGGGACGAATCTGCACTCCTTTTGATAAATGAGGGCCTATGTGTTTACCAGGCAGGAGTTCAGTCTAGACCTCACTAAAGAGGTCTAATTTATCTCTCTATGTGTTTACCAGGCAGGAGTTCAGCTCTGAGTCCAGTCTAGACCTCACTAAAGAGGTCTACCTTCAGGACATCCACTGTGTTGGTTCACTGTGTAAACTCTACTTCAGAGAGCTGCCAGTCCCCCTGCTCACCTACCAACTCTACAGCAAGTTTACTGTGAGTATGAATGTATTTATACACCACATACCATCACCTACCATCACCTACCAACTCTACAGCAAGTTTACTGTGAGTATGATGTACTTATACAGGGCTTGACGCTAACACTTGCCCCTTTGCCCGGGGCAAGTAAAAAAAAATGGTGGGGCAAGTGAAGACTGCTACCTGGTTGCCCGATCGGGCAAGTGTGCAACTTAGTGCACTATAACACAACACAAGATAAATTTGTCTTGAAGGCAGTCATTGCACTCTGCCTCTGTGTCTTTCCCTGCTTTCTAGATATCTCTACCTATCTCTCTCCCAGGTCCATTTGGTTCCAAACTATCATTTTGCTGGTGTCCACTATGGGAACCACTGTGGGAACCACTGATTGAATATTTACTGTAGCTGATTGTGACTTAAACAAAACATAGTCTTCGATTGCAAAAGGAAATGTTTAACGCACCCAAGTAGAATGTAAAATGTTAAATTTACAATATAATTTGGGGGCAAGTGACCATGATCTGAGGGTAAATAGAACCTTGTAAAGAGGAAATATCCGCACTCGCATAATATAGTTCATGAGTTTTCTTTTATTTAGTTTCACAGCAGCATAGTCTACCTAGAGAAACGAACGCGTTTCGGCGCTCACACCTTCATCAGCGTTTCAAACGCTTGAAACGCTGATGAAGGCGTGAGTGCCGAAACGCGTTCGTTCCCAAATGCTAGATGCTCTAATAGCGTATAAAGGGAGATGAGACGAAAATGGGGCCCTCTGTGTATGTATGATATAGCTATAGTCCAGGGGTTTTCAACAGGTGGTCCGGGGACCACCAGTGGTCCTTGAGAGGGTTCCAGGTGGTCCCCAGGCTAAATGATGGAAAGTTGGTTAACCAGATCTAACTCTTGAGAGTGTAAAAATGAAACCAAATGGACCCTTGCGGGTCCATTTGGTTTCATTTTTACACTCTCAAGAGTTAAAATATTCATCATCTGAATTAGCACCACTTAATTAAGAAGTTTACACTGTTTTGTTGGCAAAATACAGCCTGGAATTGTGGACAAAACAGAATAATTCTTTAATTGTAGGTCTTTGGTGTGAAAATGTATTCAAATGGTGCTCCTTGCTCAAATGCTGAATAAATAGTGGTCCCTGGAGTCAAAAAGGTTGAAAACCCCTGTGTTAAATAATAAAAGAAAAATGCAATGTGTTCTAATATTTACTTTAGGAAAAGGTAGTCGAAGACTCAGAGAAAATAAATACTATAGGGAATTAAAAATGAAAAAAAAAAAAAAATACTACTTGAATGTTCACTGAAAGAAAGCAAAGTGAGGTTTGCACTTCATCCATCATCTTTGTTCAATAAGAACCATCCTGTTCTCTGTTGGAGGAGGAGAAGCAAATAAAAATATATTTAAAAGAAATTGTAGTTCAACCCCTCCAAAAAGTCGAAATCAAAATCGAGGTTTCAGAAAAAAAAAAAATCAAGGTTTCATCTTTATGCAAAATCGTGAAGTCCTAAGATATAGCTATGTTGAATAACTACAACACCAGATCACAACACATAGATATAGCTATAGTGTAAATAACTAAAACTACATCACTGTAGATATAACTAGTATAAATAACTAATAACTACAACACTGTAGATATAACTAGTATAAATAACTAATAACTACATCACTGTAGATATAGCTAGTGTAAATAACTAATAACTACAACACTGTAGGGCAGGCTGTATATTACTGAAGGGTCACAAGACAAACCTCAGCACCAGCTGACAATACAGTACTATAATATTAATATTATTCTCATGGAAACATTATGAGCTGATCAGTCATTCTGCTGTCAGAACAGAGCCTAAAGCTGTACTGTACAATACATACGTTGTTGTGTGTACTCCCAGGACAGACCTAAAGGCTAAAGCTCTACTGTACAATACATACGTTGTTGTGTGTACTCCCAGGACAGACCTAAAGGCTAAAGCTCTACTGTACAATACATACGTTGTTGTGTATACTCCCAGGACAGACCTAAAGCCTAAAGCTGTACTGTACAATACATACGTTGTTGTGTATACTCCCAGGACAGACCTAAAGGCTAAAGCTGTACTGTACAATACATACGTTGTTGTGTGTACTCCCAGGACAGACCTAAAGGCTAAAGCTGTACTGTACAATACATACGTTGTTGTGTATACTCCCAGGACAGACCTAAAGCCTAAAGCTGTACTGTACAATACATACGTTGTTGTCAGTGCTTAATTTGTAACTCAGGAGGTGCCGGAGCGCACCTCACGCACATGCACGCGCGCTGCGCGCGCGTGCATGTGCGTGCACGTGCGCGCACCCGCACACCGAAAAACGTGCGCAGAAAAGTCGATTTTTGGCGGAAGATTATTGTGTGTGTGCGTGCGTGCACGCATGCGTCTCTCTCTCTCTCAGACACACACGCAGCGTGTGTGTCTGAGAGAGAGAGAGAGACGCACTATGGCACACACACTTTGTAAAGAGCCGATCCACAAGCTCAAATGCGTCGCACAGTGTGCTTGTGTTTCCAGAGAATCGAGACCACAAAATGTAGGGGTCCGGCTGCTTCCTGGGTACCTTTTAATCATTATTATAGCGATCATATTCCACCGTGCCTCGCGAGGGAGGGGGAGACGGTCAGCCGGTGGGAGCAGCAGCAGCAGCAGCAGCAGCAGCAGCAGCAGCAGCAGCCATAGCAGCCCAGCAGGCAACGTGCGAGAACTGTGAACTGTGTGAGCCTGAGACTGAGCTGCGAGCGACCAAATCCCTCCCCGACTCTCGATAAACATCCCATAGCTGGGAAGGCTCAGCGGCCTCAGCCAATAGAGTGGTATCCTATAGCAACGACTGAAATGAACGGGGCTGTATTGGCTGGATTGCCACTCATTTCTCCCGGATAGGTCTCTGCAGGTGGGGGAGCGCCACTGACAGCTCCCGGAATGCATGTGGAGCAAGGGGGAGCGCCGCTCCGGCTTGCTCCGGCATAAATTAAGCCCTGGTTGTTGTGTATACTCCCAGGACAAACACAGATATGTGAACAAAATAATGTCAATACTACAGCAAAGATGACCTGAAATCCAGACTGATTCACTCTGTTCTGAGCATGTGAAATGTGACAAATGTCTGTTGGACGTTGAGGTCATTTCCTTTTCCTTCTACTTCCTGTCCACACAGGAAGCTGTGACCATCCAGGATGACCATGAGAAGCTGCTACGAATCCAAGGAGCCATCAAGGAGCTGCCCCTACCCCACTTCAGGTGAAATACCCCCTATAACCCCCACCCCTACCCCCCGTACCCCACTTCAGGCATATACCCCCTGTACCCCCTGTATCCCACTACAGGTAAAATACCCCTATAACCCCCACCCCTACCCCCCGTACCCCACTTCAGGTGAAATACCCCCTCTATAACCCACTTCAGGTAAAACAACCCCCTATACCCCACCTGTACCCCACTTCAGGTAAAACACCCCCCTATACCCCACCTGTACCCCACTTCAGGTAAAACACCCCCCTATACCCCACCTGTACCCCACTTCAGGTAAAATACCCTCCTGTACCCCACCCTCCATTATTAGGAAACACAGACATGGATTTATTATTATTTCGATACATGTTGAAAATGGGTGGTATTCCCCTTTGAGACTAAGGTTTTCTCTCCTGTTCTCTCCAGGACTCTGGAGGTTCTGGCCAAACATCTGTCTCATCTGGCAACCCTGAGCTCCCAGACCAACATGCACACCCGAAACCTGGCCCTGGTGTGGGCTCCTAACCTACTGAGGTACGTATACTACGAACACACGCAGCTGGCTCTGGTGTGGGCTCCGAACCTACTGAGGTACGTACACTACGAACACACGCAGCTGGCTCTGGTGTGGGCTCCGAACCTACTGAGGTACGTACACTACGAACACACGCAGCTGGCTCTGGTGTGGGCTCCGAACCTACTGAGGTACGTATACTACCAACACACCAACCTGGCTCTGGTGTGGCTCCTAAACTGCTGAGGTTAGAAACCTCGGCTTATATTTTGAAATCTTGTGGAAAAATCTTGAAAAATGATGAAATATCTTCTCTTGGCTCCACAGCCGAAACACATATTGACATTTGGGTGAACTTGAATTGATTGAATGAAAACATCTTACGCAACACTGAACAAAATGACACGCCAAATCATTCCAAACATTCCTTCATGAAGTCCTGGTACATCACCAGGTTTTTGTGTAATAAAACAAAGCTATACTTTATATAGTACTACTGATATCACAGACCACCAGTAGATTTATCCTCTGTACTTTCCTCTAAAACTTTCAATGTTTTGTTGTTGCCACGTAAGATTTTATCCAAATTTCCATGCTGTATTGAATCTTGATGTTCTGGTCCATAGCAACACTGCTTCTGCCTTACATTAGAGCATTGGTTTCCAACCTTTTTGTTACCAGGGCCCAATATTTATTCTGAATTTGAGCCACAACCACCATTTGATGACATTTTAGCCCCACAGACCCCAAACCTAAGAATTATTTTGCTTTTGTCCAATTCCAGGCTGGATTTGGGGAAACCAAACAGTCCAACATACAGATCAAAATGACCATTAATCTTCTACATTCTCTAGTTGTGTAGACTTGAGATAATTCACATGATGAATATGTGAACTTTTGAGAGTGTAAACATCTTTACACTCTCAAAGAGTTACATCTGGTTAACCAACTTTCGTTTAGCCTGGGGACCACCTTGAATCCTCTCAGGGACAACTGGTGGTCCCCGGACCACTGGTTGAAAACCACTGCCTTAGTAACTAGAGTAACACCAAGCACATGTTACGTTAAGCATTCCTCTCATTTTAAAGGAACTTCATCTCTCACATCTCTGTTTACAGATCTAAAAACATGGAGGGTTCGTCCTGTAACGGAGACATGGCCTTCCAGGAGGTCAGGATCCAACAGTCTGTGGTGGAGTTCATCCTTAACCACACAGAGCAGATCTTCAACCACGCCGAGATCACACCCACACCGAGAGGTAACTACATGTCAACTCTGTAACCACACCTAGAGGTAATACATGTCAACTCTGTAACCACACCTAGAGGTAATACATGTCAACTCTGTAACCACACTGATTGGGGCGGCTGTGGCTCAGGAGGTAGAGCAGGTCGTCCAATGACCCATGGGTCGGCGGTTCGAATCCCGGCTCCTCCTGTCTATGTGCCGAAGTGTCCTTGGGCAAGACACTGAACCCCAAATTGCCTCCAATGAGTTGGTTGGTGTGAGCTGGCCACCATTGGTGTGTGAATGTGGGAAGTGGGGACGCTGGCGTCGACTGTTCGCCGCTCTACTTCCCAATGTATGAACGAATGGACCATTGTAAAGCGCTTTGAGCACTTGGAAAAGCGCTATAAAAATGCAATCCATTTATCACACCCACACCTAGAGGTAATACATGTCAACTCTGTAACCACACTGACATCACAACCACACCGAGAGGTAATACATGTCAACTCTGTAACCACACTGACATCACACCCACACCTAGAGGTAATACATGTCAACTCTGTAACCATACTGACATCACACCCACACCGAGAGGTAATACATGTCAACTCTGTAACCATACTGACCACACCCACACCGAGAGGTAATACATGTCAACTCTGTAACCATACTGACATCACACCCACACCTAGAGGTAATACATGTCAACTCTGTAACCATACTGACATCACACCCACACCGAGAGGTAATACATGTCAACTCTGTAACCACACTGACATCACACCCACACCGAGAGGTAATACATGTCAACTCTGTAACCATACTGACCACACCCACACCGAGAGGTAATACATGTCAACTCTGTAACCATACTGACCACACCCACACCGAGAGGTAATACATGTCAACTCTGTAACCACACTGACATCACACCCACACCCAGAGGTAATACATGTCAACTCTGTAACCACACTGACATCACAACCACACCGAGAGGTAATACATGTCAACTCTGTAACTACACTGACATCACAACCACACCTAGAGGTAATACATGTCAACTCTGTAACCATACTGACATCACACCCACACCGAGAGGTAATACATGTCAACTCTGTAACCACACTGACATCACACCCACACCGAGAGGTAATACATGTCAACTCTGTAACCATACTGACATCACACCCACACCTAGAGGTAATACATGTCAACTCTGTAACCACGCCGAGATCACACCCACACCGAGAGGTAATACATGTCAACTCTGTAACCATACTGACATCACACCCACACCGAGAGGTAATACATGTCAACTCTGTAACCATACTGATCACACCCACACCTAGAGGTAATACATGTCAACTCTGTAACCATACTGACATCACACCCACACCTAGAGGTAATACATGTCAACTCTGTAACCATACTGACATCACACCCACACCGAGAGGTAATACATGTCAACTCTGTAACCATACTGACATCACACCCACACCGAGAGGTAATACATGTCAACTCTGTAACCACACTGATCACACCCACACCTAGAGGTAATACATGTCAACTCTGTAACCACGCCAAGATTACACCCACACCGAGAGGTAATACATGTCAACTCTGTAACCACACTGACATCACACCCACACCTAGAGGTAATACTCTGTAACCACACTGACATCACACCCACACCTAGAGGTCAGCTCTGTAACCACACTGAAACCACACCCACACCGAGAGGTAATACATGTCATCTCTGTAACCACACTGAAACCACACCCTAATATAATACATGTCATCTCTGTAACCACACTGACATCACACCCACACCCTAATATAATACATGTCAGCCCTGTAACCACACTGACATCACACCCACACCCAGAGGTAATACATGTCAGCCCTGTAACCACACTGACATCACACCCACACCCAGAGGTAATACATGTCAACTCTGTAACAACACCTCCATCACACCCACACCTACAGGTAATACATGTTAGACCTGTAACCATCTTTCAATTCACCGGGACTTTAGTATTTTTACTTTTTTTTTTTTTTTTTTTTTTTTTTTTTTTTTTTTTAGCAAACTACATCTCCAGTGAGCAGCTAGCTGGTTGCCTCGTTCTCTCACCGTCTGTACAGTATGAATGAATGTGTTTAACACTGACTCTTCCACAGCACCGAGTGTAGGTGTAGGTGGTGGTGGAGGAGGTGGAGGTGTGGCGCCACCCTGTGGAGAGAAGTATGCCACCCTGCCCATCACAGCAGCAGGTCTGCAGTGTGGACCAATGAAACTGATGAGTCTGGAGGAAGCTCAGGCCAGGTCTCTGAGCCCCAACCACCCACTGCACCGCGAGAGACAGAGAGAGAACAGCCTGCCTGACACCAGCAAGGCCATGCTGTACCACACCGTTATAGACATAGACAGCAAGTAAGACCACTGAACCACACCGTTATAGACATAGACACTGTACCACACCGTTGTAGACATAGACAGCAAGTAAGACCACTGAACCACACCGTTAGACCACTGTACCACACCGTTATAGACATAGACAGCAAGTAAGACCACTGTTATAGACCACTGAACCACACCGTTATAGACCACTGTACCACACTGTGATCGACATAGACAGCAAGTAAGACCACTGTATAGACCACTGTACCACACCGTTAGACCACTGTACCACACTGTGATCGACATAGACAGCAAGTAAGACCACTGTATAGACCACTGTACCACACCGTTACAGACCACTGTACCACACCGTTAGACCACTGTACCACACTGTGATCGACATAGACAGCAAGTAAGACCACTGTATAGACCACTGTACCACACCGTTAGACCACTGTACCACACTGTGATCGACATAGACAGCAAGTAAGACCACTGTATAGACCACTGAACCACACTGTTACAGACCACTGTACCACACTGTTATAGACATAGACAGCAAGTAAGACTCTGGTTCTAGGAGGAAATTGACTAGCCTCTCTCTCCCTCTCTCTCTCACTCTCTGTCTCTCTCTCTCTCTCCGTCTCTCCCTCTCTCTCTCTCTCTCTCTCTCTCTCTCTCTCTCTCTCTCTCTCTCTCTCTCTCTCTCTCTCTCTCTCTCTCTCTCTCTCTCTCTCTCTCTCTCTCTCTCTCTCTCTCTCTCTCTCTCTCTCTCTCTCTCTCTCTCTCTCTCTCTCTCTCTCTCTCCCTCTCTCCTTCTCTCTCTCTCTCTCTCTCTCCCTCTCTGCTTCCAGGAGGAAGTTCTCAGGTAAATCCAAGTGGAAGTCCATCTTCAATCTGGGGAAATCTGTAGGAGAGTCTAAAGGCAAGCTGAGTCGCAACGGGAGCGTGTTCATACGAGGACTCAACCTCCCAGGTACCTACAACACCGTTTATATGTGTTCATACGAGGACTCAACCTCCCAGGTACCTACAACACCGTTTATATGTGTTCATACGAGGACTCAACCTCCCAGGTACCTACAACACCGTTTATATGTGTTCATACGAGGACTCAACCTCCCAGGTACCTACAACACCGTTTATATGTGTTCATACGAGGACTCAACCTCCCAGGTATACCTACAACACCGTTTATATGTGCTTATATGTGTTCATACGAGGACTCAACCTCAGTAGGGCCGAGATCTAAAAGTGGTATATGGTATACCGCTAGTGCCTCAGCGGCATATACCGGTGGCCCAGCGGCATATACCGGTGGATCAGCGGCATATACCGGTGGCTCAGCGGCATATGCCGGTTCTAGAGTGGTATACCGCTCCGATAAGTGGTATATGGTATACCGCTAGTGCCTCAGCGGCATATACCGGTGGCCCAGCGGCATATGCCGGTGGTTCAGCGGCATATGCCGGTTCTAGAGTGGTATACCGCTCGTGTTCCACCGGTACATACCATTTCCCAACGGCAAATGCCACTCGTTTTCACCTGCACATAACACCCCTGTGTTGTGGCACGGTGTTTCGCGACATTGAGGGGTCAGAAACTGAGCGCTCTGAACATGCGCTGGAAATCCACTATCAGCTGCGACGTGCTTGCGGTTAGGGTTAGGGGTAGGTTTAGAGAAGGGTGTAGCAATGTTTGTAGCAAAACCCTAGCCCCCTCCAACCGTAACCCTAATCCTAAACATCCGACCCTCAACCACCTTAGGTCTGTGAGGTTAGGTTGAGGGTCGGATGTTTAGGATTAGGGTTACGGTTGGAGGGGGCTAGGGTTTTGCGTCTCGTAATTTCGGAACAATGGAAGGTCGCAACAATGACTGTTCGGAATTGTGGAATGGCACCGGGCCACCGGCATATGCCGCTGGGCCACCGGCAGATGGCGCTGAGCCACCGGCATATGCCGCTGGGCCACCGGTATATGCCGCTGGGCCACCGGTATATGCCGCTGAGGCACTAGCGGTATACCATATACCACTTTTCGGAGCGGTATACCACTCTAGAACCGGCATATGCCGCTGAGCCACCGGTATATGCCGCTGGGCCACCGGTATATGCCGCTGAGGCACTAGCGGTATACCATATACCACTTTTCGATCTCGGTGTCACTCCTCTACCTCCCAGGTACGAACAATAAATAAATGATGATAGATAAATAGATAGGATACCAAGGATAACAAGTGTATGTTTGCCCACTGAAATTTCTATATAATTTGTCTGAGAGCCAGATGCAGCCACCAAAAGAGCCACATCTGGCTCCTGAGCCATAGGTTCAGGTCATCACATGACCTGTCATAGTGATGACATCACAGAACACTGCTCTGCAGTAGAAGTAAATGGAATACATAAAACAATTACATACTGTACTGTATCTACGGTCCATTCTGCCTGTTTTTAGTGTTTTACAGTTCTTTATTTCACCAGTGGGGGTCGCCATTGTCATTAACGTTTGTATGTTCTATACTACAGCTCTTCTGTGATGTCATCACTGTGACAGGTCATGTGACCGGCACAATAAAATGGCGACCCCCTTGGGATAAAAACATTAACTATTTTTAAACTAAAGAGCTTATTCTATGAAATGTTCAATTCTAGTTACAGAGGGAGAGTATAATGTATTATCTATATTTGTCTCATTATGCAGGAATCCTTTTAACATATTTTCCATTGCAAAAAGTCCCTAAACTAAACGTATCCGTTCTCCATTTCACCTTTACATCTATATCATCTTTTCTAATGAACTGGCTCACAGCTCTGTTCAGGAGTGGATTAGTGAGCAGGCATGTTGGGGGGCCTCTCGCTCTCACTGAGCCCAGGGACCACCAGAGGCCTCTCGCACTGAGCCCAGGGACCCCCAGGGACCCCTAAGCCAGTGGCTTTGCAGGAACTGTGGCAGGAGTTAATACATTTGCATTTGGTTTCAAAGAAGCTATAGTCAGTCATGTCAATAACAGAGAGCAGAGCCCCAAAGCTGCACATGAAACCTTGAAGGAATGAATGAGTCTAAAACATATTCATGTTCAACAAGAGTCTCTGGATGAATATGGATCTGACTGCAGACAGAGGACCACCCCCCCCCCCCACACACACACACACACACATCTGAAAAGGTGTTGTTGTGCCGGGGACTCCCATGAAATATCTGCATTTCTCCAATGACGTGCAGCAGTGGTTTTCAACCGTTTTCATACCAGGGCCCAATATTTATTCAGAATTTGAGCCACGGAGGACATTGTAGGCTAGCCCCAAAACTAGAAATAACAGAGACCCAAAGCTGCACATGAAACCTTGAAGGAATGAATGAGTCTAAAACATATTCATGTTCAACAAGAGTCTCTGGATGAATATGGATCTGACTGCAGACAGACTTGTATATAGGATGTCTAGTGCGTATATTGTATATTGTATATTGTATATTGTAAAATGTATTGTAAATTCTGCTTAAACTGTAAACTTTAATATGCAGATAAATGCAGATCAACAGTGTCTGCAAAATGCCTAAATTGGCGGATCTAACATTTCCCAATTGGGGGTCAGGAGAAAATGGTATACCATACCATTTTCAGCTACAGGACTTTTATTAGTCAAGTAAAGCATCAATAATAACATCAGTTGTTGTTGAAGTTGCAACAGATACGCAGCATGCATAAAGCTAAAGGTCTGACTCAGAGAGTTTTCTGTTTTCAATGATGAAATGCTGTTGGTTTAGTGGTGACACAGCTGTAGTTAGTTAGTAGCAGTAGTAGAGTTTCACATCATTTTAAATAGAAGCACTTTAAATATCCTGGATGTTTTGCATGCCATCGTGTTTGGTGGGGCAGACTGGCCATTTAGGGGGGGCACCCCCCCCCCATGCCCATGCCTAGATCCGCCCCTGGAATCAATTCCAAGTTTTGCTCAAAAACACTTCTTGGGCTATAAACAGACACTGTCCTCATAAATGTGATTAATCACCACATTTGTGGGTGTTTTCAGACCAATGTTTTTTTTGCTACATAAAAGTTAGTTGCCAGGTTTGTAAAATACCTGATAAAATGCAGATCGGTTCAGAGTGTGTGTGTGTGTGTGTGTGTGTGTGTGTGTGTGTGTGTGTGTGTGTGTGTGTGTGTGTTACTGTTTAGTGTAGTTATTATTGTGCTGTCTGCAGCAGTGTGGGGGGTCTTTTGGGGGGTCCTTTGGGGTCCCAGTGCCCAGCCAGGGGCCCCAGTCAGTGTCCTTATCCTCCTATATGAACTCTATGACTTCATTCAAACACATGGCACTGTGGGATGATTGACAGGTCTGTGAGAAAACAACTCCACATTGGATTTAAAGATATTCAAATGTCCCTTTTCCCTCTCCCGGTCTACCTCTCTATCACTCTCTATATCCCTCTCCCTCTCTCTCTATTGCTCGCCCTCCCCCTCTCTCTCTCCCTCTCAGAAAAAGCTGCTCTTCGACCGTCCAGAAGTATGGAGTCTCTGTGTTCTCTGCCCACAGGTAGGATAACAAATCAATAACAAGTCAATAACAAATACATTCTAATTCTAATTCTGCCATTAAATAAACTTGTGTGACCATCGCCATGAATACCACAATACATCAACATCCCTTTTTTGTATGTAAAAAAATAAAGTACTTTGTTTTTTTTTTACCATTATTTTTTAGTAATGCCCTTTCACGATTTAGTAGAGTAAAGTAACAAGTTACTTTTTCATAACTAGAATTCCTTACTTTTTAAAAGTATAACTTCCCCAACACTGGGAGTTACCTTAACTACTGTAATAGACTCCCTGGATGTGGTTATAATATTTACATTTTAGTAACCTGAAGACAACAGCACTCCATGACCAATCACAATCATGTTGCTCCTCTCTACACCCACAAAAGAGAGGGAAACTTACCAAAAAATTAATTAATTTGGCAAATGAAAAAAAAAAAAAACAAAAGAAAAAAAGTTTTGATCGCTCCCCAGAGAAAAGAGCTCCTGCGACATGAGGCACTTTCTGCCAGACTCAGTCACGTGTCATGAGTCGTATTTTTTGGGTTTCTTCCTGAGTTGACGTGAGTCAAAAGTCCTGATTGAAACAACAGCAGGTTTTAGTGACCTCACTCAACCCACGAACCTGGCTCAGCCCTGAATCAGCACCATAAAAAATACTATCTTCTTTTTTCCCTGTGATTCAAGGACTGGCTTCCCTGCCTTTGGGGCCGTTTGTGCGGATTGGAAATACAATCCCAGCACCTGATTGGCCAACAGCCCTGTCAATCACTTCGATCCCAACGTCGTCTGTTTTCTCCAGTGGCGTTTTCAAGTAATTTGGAGCCCTAGGCAAGATTTTCCCTGGAGCCCCCATTACCAAATGGACCCGCAAGGGTCCATTTGGTAGATCTCCTGTAAAAGATCTCCTGTAAAATGGAAGATCTCCTGTAAAATGGCGCCCCCTCAAGGGATAAACTTCTGAACTATTTTTAAACTCAATAACATATGTGTTTTAAATGTTCTAAATGTTCAATTCTAGTTATAGAGGACAAGTATAATATATTATTAGCCTGGGATCCTTTTAAAGCATGTCTGGTAGTCGCCCCCTTCCCCCTCCCCTCCCCTCATGGTGCCCTAGGCAACTGCCTAGTCTGCCTAATGGCAAAAACGCCCCTGGCTTTCTCAATATTCTTATGTTCATATGAACCAATCACCTTTTAGACTGCTGCTTTGATACCACCCATCTTAGAAACTGCTATGGTAGGGAGAAACTTCAGTCTGAATAATGGTCATTACAGACGGTGAATCGCCCAGCGAGAAAAAAAAGCTCACTGGATTGAGCTTTGAAAAACATAAACAGCACTGGACGCCGTGCAATAACGTCCTGCGTCACACGCTCTCTTTATCGCACGTCGTTTTCTGAGCACAAAACGCTGGTCCTGTTGAAAATGAACTAGAAAGCGCGATTTATTACTGACCGCCTGTAAGCCCCTTAATGATGTGAAACAAAGTGGAATGAAATGATAATTCAGACTGAGGTCAGGCTATCAGCCCTAATCATCTTTCCTCTCCTTAACATTCAGACTGAGGTCAGGCTATCAGCCCTAATCATCCTTCCTCTCCTTAACATTCCCTCAGACGACGACAGGACAGGAACAGGAACAGGAAGTGCGTCCAGCGGAGCCAATGGCGGCCTGGCGGCTGACAAGAAGTCCAGAACGCTGGGCTCTGATTCGCTGTACGAGCTGAGCGAGGCGGAGCACGACGACTGGGCCGGGTTCAAAGGTCGGGGCGCGGCGGGGGAGGGGGGTGGGGAGGGGGCATCGGGGGGCTGCAGTCCCGGCGCCAAGCCGAGGGGTGGAGGTGGCAGTGGGGGCCCGGGGGGGGCAGGGGGGCCCGTTGCCTTGTCCTCCTCTCTGCCCTCCCAGAAAGCTCTCCCAGAGCAGCTGAAGGTCTTCAAGGGAGACGACCTCCGAGGATACAAGCCCACCTCCCCCAAGAGCCGCAGGATGCTGTACCCTGGAGCCTCCTCAACCCAGGCCAGGTTAGTGTACCCTAGAGTACCCTGGAGCCAGCTCAACCCAGGCCAGGTTAGTGTACCCTAGAGTACCCTGGAGCCAGCTCAACCCAGGCCAGGTTAGTGTACCCTAGAGTACCCTGGAGCCAACTCAACCCAGGCCAGGTTAGTGTACCCTAGAGTACCCTGGAGCCAACTCAACCCAGGCCAGGTTAGTGTATCCTAGAGTACCCTGGAGCCAGCTCAACCCAGGCCAGGTTAGTGTACCCTAGAGTACCCTGGAGCCAGCTCAACCCAGGCCAGGTTAGTGTATCCTAGAGTACCCTGGAGCCAACTCAACCCAGGCCAGGTTAGTGTACCCTAGAGTACCCTGGAGCCAACTCAACCCAGGCCAGGTTAGTGTACCCTAGAGTACCCTGGAGCCAGCTCAACCCAGGCCAGGTTAGTGTACCCTAGAGTACCCTGGAGCCAACTCAACCCAGGCCAGGTTAGTGTACCCTAGAGTACCCTGGAGCCTCCTCAACCCAGGCCAGGTTAGTGTACCCTAGAGTACCCTGGAGCCAACTCAACCCAGGCCAGGTTAGTGTACCCTAGAGTACTCTGGAGCCAACTCAACCCAGGCCAGGTTAGTGTACCCTATAGTACCCTGGAGCCAACTCAACCCAGGCCAGGTTAGTGTACCCTGGAGTACTCTAGAGTACCCTGGAGCCAACTCAACCCAGGCCAGGTTAGTGTACCCTAGAGTACTCTTGAGCCAACTCAACCCAGGCCAGTTTAGTGTACCCTAGAGTACTCTTGAGCCAACTCAACCCAGGCCAGTTTAGTGTACCCTAGAGTACTCTTGAGCCAACTCAACCCAGGCCAGTTTAGTGTACCCTAGAGTACTCTTGAGCCAACTCAACCCAGGCAAACCGGGCAAAGATAAACAACTTTAAAATATTCCCTAAAAAGAATGACCACTCAGGAATGCTAGTGTTGAAGGGCATTTTGATCTTTATGCCTGTTTTGTTTCCCAAATCCAGCCTGGAATTGTTTTGGGGTCTGCAGGGCTAAAATGTCATCAAATAGTGTTCCTCCGTGGCTCAAATACTGAATAAATAGTGGGCCCTGGTGCCAAAAAGGTTGAAAACCCCTGAACTCTCCCTATCCTCCCCCAGCTCCTCCAGACCCTCGTTCCCAGGGAGGATCTTCCCTCTAGAGTCTTCTCCCAGACACCACTGAACTCTCCCTCTCCCCCTCCCCCAGCTCCTCCAGACCCTCGTTCCCAGGGAGGATCTTCCCTCTAGAGTCTTCTCCCAGACACCACTGAACTCTCCCTCTATCCTCCCCCAGCTCCTCCAGACCCTCGTTCCCAGGGAGGATCTTCCCTCTAGAGTCTTCTCCCAGACACCACTGAACTCTCCCTCTATCCTCCCCCAGCTCCTCCAGACCCTCGTTCCCAGGGAGGATCTTCCCTCTAGTCTTCTCCCAGACACCACTGAACTCTCCCTCTATCCTCCCCCAGCTCCTCCAGACCCTCGTTCCCAGGGAGGATCTTCCCTCTAGAGTCTTCTCCCAGACACCACTGAACTCTCCCTCTATCCTCCCCCAGCTCCTCCAGACCCTCGTTCCCAGGGAGGATCTTCCCTCTAGAGTCTTCTCCCAGACACCAGAGGAAAGCAGTGAACATCTCAGAGCCGTTCGCTGTGTCCGTCCCTCTGAGGGTGTCTGCTGTCATCAGCTCCAACAGCACCCCCTGCAGGGCGCCGGGGAAGGACAGCAAGACCGCCACGGCGGCTCCCCCTCCCCCACAGGTCGCAGCCGCTGCACTGAGGCCTGGCAGGGAGACCACGACCACCGCAACCTCACACGGAGATGGACCTGAACTACCATCTGAGGAGAAGAGCAGCGCTATGGGAGGCAGGCAACAGGGTATCTATGGCGGGTTAACTGGAAAATAATAATAATCACACCACTCATCTAAACTCATCATGAATAAACAGAAAGTAGTAAAACAGAAAACATCCCTAGAACCACAACCACATATATGGACGAAAACATCCCTACAACCACATATAGATCCCATGATCCAACAAGGCTCACTAAGGTAGTTGTTGCATCATCATACACATGCAGTTCTCTAAAGTGCAAAATCTAACATCCAGTTTGTCTCTCTCCTGCCCTCAGACCTACAGGACTGTCCCAGAGGACAGACAGACCTACAGGACTATCCCAGAGGACAGACAGACACTGAACTGGAACCGTCTTCAAGTCCAAGAGAAGACAAAGACACAGCAGCGCCATCTAGTGGGAAACAGCTGCATAACCAGCCTATAGAAACACAACTGGTAACATTGATTCATAAAATTGTTTTTAATACTTATTATTGTATATTGGTTTTCTAATGGTTTCAGCCTCAATCACCACTGATATAACCAACCAAAGTGGGAATGCAAATTAGGAACTGAAGACTGAAGGAGAGCAGGAATTATACAAATCATTATGAGGACAAAATCAAACCATCTGTTTCTGAGGGCAATTTACTGTACATTAAAGCTCCTCTATGATATGAAAAACTGATTGTTCAAACTAGATCATTTGTGGGGATAGAAAACACAAAATGGAGCACCACAAACACTAAAAAGTTTACAACGTTGAATTTCATGTTCCCCCATTTAAACAATATTCTATCAATGCACTTCTTGCCCAATTTTTAAAGCCATTTTTTTTATCCTCTACTACAGATTGCTTCCTCAAAACCACCACCCGTGGCATAAGTACTAATATCATATCTATTTTGTTCCTCTCAGGAACCGGGGTCGTCCCATAGCGGGAGCGGATTATGGTCCGACGATCTCCACCAAGAGCTGAAAATCACTGAACCTGAACTCGACATACTGGAAGAGACTTTTAAGCCCGTTTTCTGTCCCATGAGCGCCTGGGAGGACGTCCGTCTGAAGCCCAACGTCTCCAACAAGCCCAAGAGACGCTGCAGCTCTCCCACCCTGTCTCTGTTTTACAGAGAACAGGCGTCCAGCGCCGTGTCCGCTGACCCCTTCCCCTCCGTTCCTGGAGCGCACCCTGCCAGAAAACAGCACTCAGAGTCCGATATCCTGTTCTCCTTCGACAAAGAGTTGGATTTCCCGCTGGTTGAAACCACACAGAAGCCTCAGCCTTATCCTTATCCTCTCCGTTTACGGCGTACCGAAGAGGACAAACCGCAGCGCGTTTCTCAGAACCTTCCACCTGCGAAAACCGACGAGGTTGTCGATATCACGCACCGACAGGAAGACGTCCCCGCACGCACGGGTTCAGACCTTCCATCACAAAGTCACAATGTCATGGAAGTAAGTCTAAAAATAACAAGTTAATTAGTTACACTAATTTTGTTGATTAATCTGATTAAACTTTTGAACGCAGTTAACTCATGTCCACACTGACTCAACCCACTGAGCATTTGCTCATTGTGAAAAAAATGAGTAGAGCACAGTTTTATGGAGACATACTGTATAGCTGTGTGTCTCCCTGTAACCAGAGCGATGGAGTTATAGCTGAAGGATCTACAAGCATTGAGGGCTTGTAGACCACCTATTTGGATAAATAAATAGATATTTTTTCCCAGATTCTTTTTCTTTTTTAAATGTTCAAATCCCATATAGGAAAACAGGCATATTTTGGACATAGTTCAAACGGTGATTAAATATGATCAAATTAATTTTGAAGCTGTGATTAATTTGATTTTTTTTTAATCATTCAACAGCCCTACATGGAAGCTGTGCCAACGGTAAACACTACGGCGAACACAGAGTCGTCGTCGACCGCCACCGCCGCCGGTACGGTCCCACCGGAGGAACCAGGGGACCGCCAAGCTCCTCAGACGGACCAGAAGCCTGCCGCCAACGAGGCGACGTTAGGGGTGGGCAAAAAAAACGATATGCCAATATATCTCAATTCTTAATGCCATGATATCAATATCGAATCACCAGGTTCAAAATCGATTTTTTTTATATTTATGTAGGGTCTATTCATTAATGTGTTCATGTCATAAAGACTGACTGATGTTATCAGGCTGCACTGATGTGTATGATTGAACTTTGTTATTTATATTGTTTAAAATTGCTTTAAAATGTTCTAGTTGATTGAACTTGTCATGGTTCATATTGTTCAGAATTCCGCCCATTTTCAACATTTTACTGTACTGTATTTTACAGTACTTGATGATGACATCATCAAGTTGTGTTTGTGTTGTGTTTGTTAATGTTTTTTTCTTAGGGGGTACAAATGCATTTGTACACCCTCAGAAAAAAAAATCTTGAAAATGGGTGGGGTTCCCCTTTAAAATGTTCTAGTATAATAAAAGCTCAGTCATTTGTGGGGGGAAAAATGCGGTGTATCGACAGATCAAATCGAATCGCAGCATAACTAAGAATCGCAATTTAAATCGATTCAGAACCCTAAATATCAATATTGTATCGTATCCCACCCCTAGGCACGGCCGCTGCCGACGAACGACGTGAGCCCCGAGACGGCGTCCAGGGGAGTGGAGTCGCGTCCGTCGCTGCGCCTGAAGGAGCGGCCCAGGACCCTGCTGCTGCTGTCTGCTCTGGACGACGACGAGGCGGGCAGCGTGGGGAACCCTGAGGACCTGGACCTGGACCTGGTGGAGTCCTGGGAGGAGGAGCAGTGGGTGACCAGTCCGCTCCACGAACCCACCATCAGCCAGCTGTTCTCCAACGTTTTGGGGGGCGGTCCGAGATCCACGGAGGAGGAGGGAAGCAGCACCGCGTCCTCTTTGCTGCTTCCCTCATCCAAATGCGACGAAGAACCGTCCAGACCGGTTCAGGGGACAGAGGAACCGTCCAGACCGGTTAAGGGGACAGAGGAACCGTCCAGACCGGTTCAGGGGACAGAGGAACCGTCCAGACCGGTTCAGGGGACAGTCCTGGTGTCAGGAGGAGGAGGAGGCAGCGGCTCGCTGGCTTCCTGCAGCGGGAAAACCCATATCAAAGGCCTTACCCCATCGCAGCCCTTACCCATACCCATACCCACCAGGCCCAGTGGCGTTGGGGCCGCTAACGCCGCCACGGCCAAGTCCAAACCCACGGCGGCGCTGCAGAGGCTCCACAGACAGGCGTCTCACGAGGCAGCCGTGACCGCGGCTGCCGCGTCTCCCTCTGATAGACGGCTAGAGAACTGCCCCACAGCGGCAGCAACAACGACAGCAGCCAAACACAGACCCACGTCCCTCAACTTGGACCTGGGAGGCTTCCACCAGCAGCGCTGCATCCGAGACATCTCCAACCAGCAGGGCCTGGGCTCCCGCCAGCGAGGAGGAGGAGGAGGACCGCCGCTGACCCCCTCCAACGGGACGTCCAGCCGTAGCGGTGATGGAGGTAAGGTTGTACGGTTTTCAACATTTAACTCTTAGGTTTTTTGGCGGAAACAATAAGCTTTATTAACATAATTAGCATTACTTAGCACTATTAGTATTGCTTAGCATTATTAACACTACTTAGCATTAGCATTACTTAGCATTATTGGCATTACTTACTTAGCATTAGCAATACTTAGCATTAGCAGCATTACTTAGCATCTTACTTAGCATTATTAGTATTACTTAGCATTATTAGCATTATTAACAATACATTAGCATTAGTTAGAATTACTTAGCATCATTGGTATTATTTTAGTTATTGAAAAATATATTATGAGCTTGTAGGGCTGATATTTTTGAAAATGGTGAAAATGTGGCACAAATCTTTGAACTATTTGTCAGTTCGGAGTGGATTAAAACCCCGGTTTACTATGACCGAAACACCGCGGTTTCACCACCTAATAGTTAACTGGACCTCTGTCTAACCCGTGTCCCGTTTTTTGTGACCACTAGGGGGCGCCAAAGTATTTTTTTTAGCCAATGCCTAAAGCATTGAAAGTGTTAATACGAATGAAATATGGCTCAACCCTAGGAGGAGGAGGAGGAGGTGTTGACGGCGGCCATCTTCCCTCGGAGCTGGAGCTCTTCCTGGGCGACCGGCAGGCGCCGCTGCGCCGCAACTCAGCGCCGCCGGTCAGCGTGGCGTCGGTGAGAACGGCGTACATGATCAAGACCTGCCAGGCCAAGGCTGTGCCCGTCATACCGCCCAAGGTGCAGTACAGCCAGATACCTCACTGCCGGCAGGAGAAGGGCGCGGCAGCATCCGCCACGGTGCCGACAGCCACAGCCATGACGGGAAAGGCACAAGAAAAAGAGCGTCCGAAAGCCCCCGCCGCCGAGAAGAAACCCAACAACAACAACAACAACGTCACGACACCGCTGTCGTCGACGCATCATCAGAGCATCGCAGATCACCTGAAGGAAGAGCTGGAGAACAAAGAGCCGGCGCCACCTCCTGGCAAACAACACCAACAACAACAACTACGACAGGCAAGTTTCTTTCTTTCATTTTCTTTTCGTTTTTCCAACAGACTGACATGTTACACATCACTAGAACATAGACAGATTAACTTGACAAGACTTAACTACATACAAGATCCATCCATACACATGGAAACACATACTCTATGTCCTTTCAACTCGTTCCCCTAATACTAATTATTTATACAAACTTCAAAATCATAAAACCTTTTCATTTAGCAGGATAGTTCCTTATAGCTTGCTAATCCCCTAGATAATATTTCGGCATATTCCTCACCACAAATATTCCACAACTGGACCCCAAAACCTTGAAAAACCCAACCATGGGACAGTTGTCAATGTAAAATGAAATTGGATATCTTTTTTTCATATACTATTTTTAAAAGAATGCTAGGGGACAGTATTGTAGAAGGAGGATTATGCACTTTCTTTTTGTAATAAGTACAACGTAAGTCGGCCTATGATTCTCTTTTTGGTTTTAATTCAACGTTGTCTCTCTTTGTAATACCCATTTTTGTATATTATTATTATTATATTATTTTTGTATTATGTCATGTGCTGCTTGTTTAATCATTGTTGTAAATGTTAATTGTATGCAGGGCGCCGAAAAGAGAAAAAGACTTTTACTAACTATAACTAACTAACTAATGTCTTCACGGAGAACAGGCGAGTTTCAGCGCGGCAGAGAAACCGACGGAGGTCGCCGTGAAGACGTCTCCCGCTGTCCCGGAACTCCCAGTGATGATGAGAAGGAAAAACAACAACAATAACCCCAACACCACCAACCCATCGAAGCTGGACGTCTTCATGGACAGCAGCAGTCCCTCCGGCGCCCCCGCTGGCGGTAGAACCAACAACAACAGAACCAACCTGCTCCAGAGACCATCCTTCAGGAACCGGCAGAGACCTCAGAGCCTCATCCTGCTCAGCCCTCCGTTCCCCATCATGGACGACCACCACCACCACCACCACCACCTCCATCACCACGGGGTGAAGACCCCGCTCTCACCCATCAAGAGCCTCCCCGTGGACCCTGCAGCGCTGGCCCAGAGCCTCAGGGCTGCCCCGGGACCCGAGGGTCTGGTGGGGTCAGGGTCTGGGTTGACGGGGTCCTCAGGGTCTCTCCAGAACAAGATGACCATCCCTAAGAGCGGCCAGAGGCTGGAGACGTCCACCAGCTGCTTCTACCAGCCCCAGAGGAGGTCCATGATCTTCGACAGCCGTAGCCACAGGCAGATCGAGTAGCAGTAGGGTGACCAGAGACAGTCGCAGCCACAGGCAGATCGAGTAGCAGTAGGGTGACCAGAGACAGTCGCAGCCACAGGCAGATCGAGTAGCAGTAGGGTGACCAGAGACAGTAGCAGTAGGGCATGGTGTCCATACTTTTTTGACTTGAGAGCTACTTTCAAAATGATCGGCTCAACAAGATCTACACTTCAAAAAATGTGATTGTTCCATTACTGAAAATCCATTACGTTGATAGTTTGTGAACTAAGAACTTTCACGTTTTTGTCCACAATTGGGAAGGAGGACTGGCAAAACGTGGTCAAAATAACAATTATTCTCCATTTTGTAATTGTGTGGACTCTTTTAGGCCTATGTAATTCAGATGTTTAAATATAATTTAACTCTTGAGAGAGTATAAAATTTAACTCTCTCAAGAGTTACAGATTTATAAGGGTCCAAGTGCTGGGGTGGACAGTCATGTGATCTACCTGCATAGTCTGTGTGATCTACTGGTAGATCACCATCCACCAGTTTTGGTTGTGCAAGTTCACCTATGTACATCGCTCCAAAATGCATTTTTTTGCTATATATTGTGTCTCCACCATGTCAGTAGTGAGTTAACAATCACACTTTCACTTTTGTTTCAGCAGTGGTTCAGCCATAAACCATGTGCCACGCCCCCAGCTTTTGAGACAGCTGGATCACTGCTGAACCAAAAGTGAAAATGAAAGTGTGAGTGTTAACTCACTACTGACATGGTGGAGACACAATATATAGCAAGAAAATTGCAGTTTGGAGCGAAGTATATAGGTCAACTTGCACAATGCCCATTGGCCCCATTATAAGCTTATTTTGGGGTAGGGGAAACAGCCATAAAGGAGTGTTTTCACAAAATAACACCTGGACCACTTTAAAAAAAAAAAAATAACTGCAAATAAAGATAAAAAACAAAACTTTGGGGCCGGAATTCTCCTTTAAGACCTGATACAATCTGAGACAATCAACTATTAGGGGACTAACTATTAGGAGCTTTACAGATAACAAGTAACAAATCGTACATTCTAGTTGATTTCCAACAGGACCGGCGTTTTACACTCAGAAAACGACGTGCGATAAAGAGAGTGTGTGGCGATGGGCCTTATTGCGTGGCGTCCAGTGTCATTGTATTGCGTGCGTGCTCGTTCTGTGCACACGCCGGCGGTTTGTTTTAGACCTCAATCCTATGAGCTTTTTTTTTCTCGCTGCGCGATTCTGGTTTGTGAGAACTGAGTGACAACGGTGGAATCACCGTGATAATGAGTGTGGTTCAGATTAAGATTAAAGACCTTTAGGGTATTTGAGCCTGCTTAGTCACAATGTGAGACAGACTGGGTGTTGGAGAGGACAGAACTGTCCCACATAAAGAGGACATCTGGTCACTCTGAGATACAGAACTGTCCCACATAAAGATGACATCTGGTCACCCTGAGATACAGAACTGTCCCACATAATGGGGACATCTGGTCACCCTGAGATAGAGTGAAGGAACACAGATAGATATCTGCGCTGACGATGGGAATGTGAACGTGTAAATACATGTATAGCGGAAGCCTTTGATTGAAGGAATAAGTGTGGCTGATGTGTCAGTTTTACCAATCATAAAAGGACATTTCTATTTTGAAATTAAAAAAAACAAAAAAAAAACAATACTGATATATCAAAGATCCAAGACTAGTCTTGATGACATGTTGAAGTCTGGCTTTGAGTTTTTTCTGGAAGGTTGTGAATTCTGTTGTGGAGTTTGCATGTTTGTTTTTTTCTATAAAGCTGTAAACTTTATTTATTCTTTTTAATAACTGGCATGTTATATGAGGTTGACTTGACTCTTACCATACATATGTATGCATTGGCACTGTGATCTACAAAGTGGCGCACGGGATTCTCCGCTATTTAAAATGAAAAGGAAAAATCGTGCTGTATTTTATATTGTACTTAAGTTGTTATGCAGCCGTGGAACTGATAGTATTCTACGGCAGATTCTAACTAATTCTAACTATCGTTTTCATTTATTATTTTTGTTTTACGTTTTACTGCAAATCGTGTCACTGCATGGACCAATCTCTCTGCATAGAGATTTGGTTTTAGACCAGAGGTTTTCAACCATTTTCATACCAGGGACCACTATTTGTTCTGCATTTGATTTCAGCCACGGACCACCATTTGTGATGTTGAGTTGAGTCTCCCCAACACAAAACTAAGTAATTCAGATCTTAAGAGTGTAAAATGAAAACTGAATGGACCTGCAAAGGTCCATTTGGTTTCATTTTACGATCTCAAGAGTTAAAGATCTATGAAAAGGTTCCTACTGTCCCTCATTCTCTGAGGACCACCTGTTGAAAACCACTGGTTTAGACGTCACCTCGCCAGTCATCAGGCCATCCAGGGACCTCTGCTCTGTCGACACGGATATATATGATCTGGGAAAATGTACAGTATCTTCAGTGAATGGACTGAAAACTGGCTGTAAACTCTTCAGAGGTATTTATAATATAACGGCATCACAGAACCATTGAAAAGACTATCGATCTCAAAGTTCTACTGGGACAGTATCAGAGGTCCAGCCATCCTCACTGCTGTTTTAAATGGTCAACAACAGTGCATTCATCCTCGACACAAACACACCAATCTGTCTGCGCCACGACACAGTCATAGACATTTATATAGATTACATAGTTACATTCATCCATTCACGCACGCGCGCACACACACACACACACTAGAGGTCTCTAAGGGCCTGAAAATTAAGGCCTGGTGGACCCTAACTGACCAGGGCCCTAGGCCCGGCCCGACTAAATGGAATAGATTTTAGGGCCTAAACTGTCAGGTTTGGGCAGTTTTTTTTTCCTGGGATCAAACTGGGAACCAGTAATCCTCCAGTCTAGTTTTGAGGGAGAAAAGGAGTGGACCAAGTGCACATCTCTGTACACTTCTAGTGAATCCATCGACAGTAATGGGAGAATCACATTCTGCCTCCAATGTGATTTGCCGTCGACTTAAAAGCATTGTGTATTTTATAGTCGCTCCGTTGTTGTGGTTTCATTAATGTCAAGGACGGTGCTTGATAATGAACAGTCGCCTGCTAGCGTGGCAACACAACCACCGATTGGCTGATCTCCATTTTATTTTTATTTTATTTGCCTTTGTATTGTAGTTTAAGTAAGAGGTAATGTACATATAAAGGTAGTTGAGTACTGCTGTTACAAACACTAAGTTACAATATAGAGACAAGAATAGTATAATATACTGTAGAATAGCAGACAGAAATGAATACACAACAAAGAATTATAAAGAAAACAAAAAAGGGATAATTTACTTGTTGTAAAACAGAGATATACTGTAGGTAATTGTTGTCTCTGATTTCTCCACCTTGTTGAAGTCAAATCACTGCCACAGCAGACTGTTGTGATGAAGAGTATGTAATGTATGATCATCATGATTATGTATTATAAAAGAACTTATGTGTATTATAAAGTATGAGAAACAGCAGCATAATATCAGTATTAAATGTCGCAAGACGGACCTTTTTGTTTGTTTTTAAATGATATAAGTATTGTTTTTGTGTTTGCATTTCACCTTACAAAGGGATCTGAGTGCATGTCATTACAGTCTACTGTTTCCTGAAGACTAGACAGTGAGGTCAAATCTAACATGACCTGTGGATTCCTCTCTTGTCCTGAACAACATCTCTGAGTTGATCGTACAAAAAGAACACACTTTACCGAGTTTAACAAGAAGTGCCCAGCCAAGACCAGAGAGACTAGTCCAGCTCAACCGGCGGTAGAGTTAGACATGCTGTGTTCTGTGTATATTCTAGTGTTGGACCATGGGACCCTCACCGAGTCCACTCAAGTCACGAGTCACTACAATGCCATGAAATCAAGCATATCATATGGAGCCTGGTCACATTAAAACCCATTGTGTCCTGTCTAGATTTCTAGTTTCTGAATAACATAATAATCAAAGATTTGCACCACGTTTTCACGATTTTTCAAAAATAGCAGAGATACAAGCTCATAGCGCGCCACTCGGTGGCGCGCTATGAGCTTGTAGATCTGCTATTTTTCAGTAGTTAAAACATAATGCTTGGAACACCAAAACGCGTTCAGTACACTAAGGGTTAACTCTATAGGAGACGTGTCTGTACCTAATTATAGTTATAGACAGAAGAAAACATTTCTGTCTCAATTTACAATTTAGGCATTTAGCAGAATTTACAATACACTTTACAATTTACCATGCGAGCACTAAAACATGGTAATACATGAGACATCCTATATACAGTCAGTGCTATCTCAGTCTAATCAGGTGCTATCTAAACTACCTAGGAGGATACTGCAAGTACTATACCCATAGTTGGTACAGGGCTTGTAATACAAGTGCTATGGGCTGAGATGGAGTCTGAAGAAGGAGCAGGGCTTGACACTAACACTTGCCCGCTTGCCCGGGGCAAGTAAAAAAAAAAAAATGGTGGGGCAAGTGAAGACTGCTACCTGGTTGCCCGATCGGGCAAGTGTGCAACTTAGTGCACTATAACACAACACAAGATAAATTTGTCTTGAAGGCAGTCATTGCACTCTGCCTCTGTGTCTTTCCCTGCTTTCTACCTATCTCTCTCCCAGGTTCATTTGGTTCCAAACTATCATTTTGCTGGGGTCATGGACCACTGGGTCTGTGACCACTATGGGCTAATTAAGATGATGAATTTTAACTCTTGAGAGTGTAAAAATGAAACCAAATGGACCCGCAAGGGTCCATTTGGTTTCATTTTTACGTTCTCAAGAGTTACATCTGGTTAACCAACTTAGCTGGGGACCACCTGGAACCCTCTCAAGGACCACTGGTGGTCCCCGGACCACCGGTTGAAAACCCCTGGTTTAAAGCACCCAGTAGGAAGTAAACTTAAATGCAAATGTACAATATATTTCTGGGGGGCAAGTGACCATGACCTGAGGGCAAGTAGAACCTGACTTGCACTTGCCTGATGGGCAAGTGCCTCGGAGACCTTAGTGTCAACCCCTACGCCTGGTCTAGACTTAGGACTAGCTTTTAAAGTGGACTCGAGTCGACTACAGCACTAGCGTAAACACAGTTGTAGAAACAGCAGGCCAGCACTCAGCTCAGTCACTACACAGTAAATGATGAAGTTATTTGTCAGAATCAATCGTGTTTAAAATGACAACAAATCTACAACAGCTACAACATCTGTTTACAACATATTTTTCCACTGCAGTATTATTATGACCTTCACCAGTATGTGGTCATTGATGTTATGTTTTTAATGAAATGTTGTGTATTAGCCAATTCCATGGACAGACAGTGTTTCCCTGATATTGGTTATAATAAAATGAGATTATGAGTTTATTATCATAAAAGTCACATGTTTATTCATTGTGCGCTTGTTGTTATGTGGGATGGGAACAAAAAGGGGGGGGGGGGTAGCAGGATTTGCACATGCACACACTCTACAATGAGGGGAAGTGCAACAGGCCAACAACACATACACCAAGGCCCCGCCCCCACTCCATCCTCTCATTCTGATTGGACCAAAGGCTTTTCTCCCAAAGCCCTAAACTGAAACTAGGGTTTTATGATCCCAGGGTCTCATTGGGGACAGAGAGGAACTCCTTATATGGTCACCAACACTGTAGTTGGGAGGATTAGCCAAAACCCTACCCTGTCGAGTGCCAACTCACACATTGCCCACAAGTAGGCCTACTTGCGCACAAGCAGAGGGGCAGGTACACCCCCCCCCCCCCCCCCCATATAACTTTAATCTTATATTAAAGTTATATTAACTTTAATATTAAAATATTTTCCATATGGTATCACAACACACTGCTGCCCTCTGGTAGGAGCAGGGTGTAACTGCACCCTCTGGTGGCAGCTGCAACATTACCTACTGTATGTGTATAATGCATTACATGACCTATAGTGGTCCATGATTACACCAATGCATGCATACACACACACACACACACACACACACACGCACACGCACACACACACACACACACAGAGCCCTTACATGGTAAACTGCTCACCACGTTCACGTAAAATATTCACACTTGTGTGAACTGAGGGGCGCTCCTATCGGATATCATCATCATACAATGTCACATCACATTCCGTGTCTAGACAACACACACAAACACACCAAACTGTCCATTCTGGACCCATTCCAGGCTCTCTCCCTGGACAACAGAAAAACATTTCATTCCTGAACAGATCAACTCCTGCTCAGGGGTTCATCTACAGATCTATAAATTAGCAGGTTATTTATTTTAGACTGACCAGAGTTCCAGCACCACAGGTTCGATTCCGACGTGCCGTGTCGTGTTGTCCTCCCTCTGTCTTCCTAGATAAATAGACACCTGTTGAAAATAAAACAACATACGTCAAGATATAAATATTGTGAGCACTGCGTTGCACTGGTTTTAGAAGCTTCAGCCAAAAGCCTGAAATGTAAATATGATGTCATATGATGCATATATTCATTCATATTATTATGGACATCATTCACTGAAATGTAAATATGATGTCATATGATGGATATATTCATTCATATTATGAACATCATTCACTGTAATGTAAATATGATGTCATATGATGCATATATTCATTCATATTATGGACATCATTCACTGAAATGTAAATATGATGATGTCATATGATGGATATATTCATTCACTGAAATGTAAATATGATGTCATATGATGCATATATTCATTCATATTATGAACATCATTCACTGAAATGTAAATATGATGTCATATGATGCATATATTCATTCATATTATGAACATCATTCACTGAAATGTAAATATGATGTCATATGATGCATATATTCATTCATATTATGAACATCATTCACTGAAATGTAAATATGATGTCATATGATGCATATATTCATTCATATTATTATGGACATCATTCACTGAAATGTAAATATGATGTCATATGATGCATATATTCATTCATATTATGAACATCATTCACTGAAATGTAAATATGATGTCATATGATGGATATATTCATTCATATTATGGATAGACAGAGAGGACACATGTTTATGTTTTCCTGTTGCTCAGAGGATGTTAATAATGAAGTGCAGCTGTCATTAGGACACACAGACGTCTGTGTGCTGGTCAGAAAGTGGAGATATTTGAAAGTTGATCTATCAGTAGATCACACAGGCTGTGCCCTAGGGGGTGGGGCGATTCAGTCACCTCACCATACGATACAATATTGATATTTAGGGTTCTGAATTGATTTATACTGTGATTCTTAATTATGTTTAGATTAGATAACGGGTCCATTTAGTTCCATTTGTACGCCCTCAGAAAAAAGGTCCTAAAGGAAAAATCATTAACAAACTCAACACAAACACAATGTGATGATGTCATCAATTTGTGTTTCACCTTGTTAATGATTTCTTTCAGACCTCCATTTTAGGAAACAGAATGAGAGGAACTTTATCATGTCCATCCAACAGTAAAATGTTGAAAATGGGTGGAATTCCTCTGCTTTTAAAGAATAACAAAAAGTTCATACAAAACATTCATACAATCATCAATGCAGCCTGATAACATGACAGTGCCCTAGAATATATAACTGTCAATGCAAACCCCAAATACTTTGTTTTCAATCATCATTAGTAGCATAAACAAGAAAACACCTTTGAGTAATGGGATACACATTTTCAGTAATGGGATAATCACATTTTTTCATGTGTAGATCTTGTAGAGATGGTAATTTTGAAAGTAGCTCTCAAGTCTAAAAAGTGTGGGCAGCTCTGAAATAGAGGTTTTGTGTCACAACTTTCACATGGATATGATCATATGAAACTAGAGCACTATGGGCTCCATCACATGTTAAACCCTTTATCCTTAACTTATTTGGATTCTTTTTTTTTTTTTTTTTTTTTTTACTATTTTGGAATAGTATTTGAATACAAAGTAGTAGTGTATAACAGACAGAAGTGTAGAAGTCTCGTTTTAAGGAGCAATAAGGCAATAACAAAAATAAGGCCAAAAGTGCCCAACCTCATGGGATTATGGGAATATAAAACACCATTTGCACTTACAGCATCCATCCATCTTCATCTGCTTATCTGTAGTCGGGTCACTGGGGTCGGGTCAACAGCTCCACCAGAGAGCTCCAGACTTCCCTGTCCTGAGCAGAATCACCCCGTTTCCAAGTCCATGTAGTAATCCCTCCATCCAGTCCTTGTGGCGGCTCTACTCCGAGTGAGTCTCTACTCCAAGTTACTCCACCTTATTCTTCTGGTCATCATGACCCCAGACTTCTAGTTTTGGGGCTCTGCGGGTTGAAAATATCATCAAATGGTGGTCCATGGCTCAATTGCTGAATAAATAAAAAGTGGGTCCTGGTAACAAAAAGGTTGAAAACCACTGCTCTATGTAAACAAGCAAAAATGATAAGGAAAAGTGTGTGAGCTTTTCTTTATCATTTTTTGTTTCAATTGTTTGCTGCTCAGCACCTGCCCTAGTGCGGGTTGGATGTGCATGTCTTTTTTAGCTCTTTTTCAAACCACTGCTCTATGCCAGGGGTTTTCAACAGGTGGTCCGGGGACCACCAGTGGTCCTTGAGAAGGTTCCAGGTGGTCCCCAGGCTAAATGATGGAAAGTTGGTTAACCAGATGTAACTCTTGAGAACGTAAAAATGAAACCAAATGGACCCTTGCGGGTCCATTTGGTTTCATTTTTACACTCTCAAGAGTTAAAATATTCATTCATTCATCTAAATTAGCACCACTTAATTAAGAAGGTTACACTGTTTTGTTGGCAAAATACAGCCTGGAATTGTGGACAAAACCAAAAGAATTCTTTAATTTTACGGTCTTTGGTGTGCAAATGTCAT
>CM076975.1:50525856-50540856 GCA_039105355.1 Benthosema pterotum | reverse complement strand
TAGAGTTTCATTGTGGTTAAAGGGTCTAGGGGGGGGGGGGGGGGGGCTGTATGCTGGCATGGACACTGTAGAGCCAGTTCATAGCAGGTGCATTTCTTTCACCTGCCTGCTGCATGCATGTGGGTGGTGTGGTGGACTATACTGGAACAGACAGACAGGTTCAAGGGCAGGGGCTGAAGCTCCTTTGATGTCTATGTGTGCACGGCCCTGTGAGACAGGGAGGGGAGGGGGTGTAAAACAAACTAACAGGTGTAGCCAATGTAACAAACTAACATACAGCCTGTTTATATGTCATAATGTAACAAACTAACAGCTAGTTTATATGTCATAATGTAACAAACTAACAGCCTGTTTGTATGTCATAATGTAACAAACTAACAGCCTGTTTATATAGTACTAGTGGACCTGATGTGTTGTCTATGAATGGAATAGGAAAGATCCTAATGTAAACCAACCATATACCTATATATTCTTCTTCAGTGTGTCTGGGACTGTAGGCCTTATATTAAACGGTATCATTACAACACCTGCAGGGTTTTTATTTGATTTCTCTCCACTTTCCTGCACTCTGCATTGCCTATAAAGTATAGGCCTATTCCATACAATATTCCATACAATATTCCATACAATGAATCAAATCATATCAAATCACAATGAATGCAGTATACAGCCACCAGTCAGTCAGTCAGTCAGTCAGTCAGTCAGTCAGTCAGTCAGTCAGTCAGTCAGTCAGTCAGTCAGTCAGTCAGTCAGTAAACCAGTCAGTCAGTCAGTCAGTCAGTAAACCAGTCAGTCAGTCAGTCAGTCAGTCAGTCAGTCAGTCAGTCAGTCAGTCAGTCAGTCAGTCAGTCAACCAGTCAGTCAGTCAGTCAGTAAACCAGTCAGTCAGTCAGTCAGTCAGTCAGTCAGTTAGTAAACCAGTCAGTCAGTCAGTCAGTCAGTCAGTCAGTCAACCAGTCAGTCAGTCAGTCAGTAAACCAGTCAGTCAGTCAGTCAGTCAGTCAGTCAGTCAGTTAGTAAACCAGTCAGTCAGTCAGTCAGTCAGTCAGTCAGTCAGTCAGTAAACCAGTCAGTCAGTAAACCAGTCAGTCAGTCAGTCAGTAAACCAGTCAGTCAGCCAGTCAGTCAGCCAGTCAGTCAGTCAGTCAGTCAGTCAGTCAGTCAGTCAGTCAGTCAGTCAGTCAGTCAGTCAGTCAGTAAACCAGTCAGTAAACCAGTCAGTCAGTCAACCAGTCAGTCAGTCAACCAGTCAGTCAGTCAACCAGTCAGTCAGTCAGTCAGTCAGTCAGTCAGTCAGTCAGTCAGTCAGTCAGTCAGTAAACCAGTCAGTCAGTCAGTCAGTCAGTCAGTCAGTAAACCAGTCAGTAAACCAGTCAGTCAGTCAGTCAGTAAACCAGTCAGTCAGTCAGTCAGTCAGTCAGTCAGTCAGTCAGTCAGTCAGTCAGTAAACCAGTCAGTAAACCAGTCAGTCAGTCAGTCAGTCAGTCAGTCAGTCAGTCAGTCAGTCAGTCAGTCAGTCAGTAAACCAGTCAGTCAGTCAGTCAGTCAGTCAGTCAGTCAGTCAGTCAGTCAGTCAGTAAAGTGTTGCACGCCACGGTTCAAACAGACTCTTCATCTCATGGTTTGTTTTGTCCTCTGAATCTTTCTCTCTCCATCACTCACTTATTAACCAGAACCGTAAAACATGGTGATTCAATCTGGGGTTTCTTAATTTGTTTTGGAGACAAAGAAACAAAGAAGAGTTTGAAGTTTGTCCAAGGTCATGATCATCAGTCAGTCTGCAGTGCTGCTGCTGCTGCTGCTGTCCATGTGTTAAACTCTACATTTTAGGAAACGATTCAAATAAATGTTCCTGCGAGACATTCTAGCCTATAGGCTGTACCTCTACACCGTCAGGGCGATGCTATGTCTTAAAATTTAAAAATATATAAATACACATACAATATATCCTACAAAAACAGCCGAAATAGAAATGTGACCACATTTCCATGTAAAGTATTTTTTTTTTAGTTATTCGGTATCAGTGAAAAGTGTCCAAACTTAGCTTACTTAAAACTTAATTGTTTTCTAAACAATGTTTTTTCTTAAATACTGTTAGAGGTCTGTATAAAATGCTATTATGCTGTTGTATAATAAAAAGGTACACGGTGTGACCATTTAAAACCATGTATAATTTACACAAAATATATATTATATAGATCCATCTGAGATTTTGGGAGAAAATATAACATGCCCATACAGTATATGTCCATGTTTATTCTATCCATAACACATGCGAATGTAAAATGTTTAAAAGTATGACTTAATAGCAGTTATCTATGGGAGGAAAAAAATCTACCACAAACAACAACAACGAACTGCCGAACGACACGGTTTAAAAAAGAAAGGGGGTAAAGAAAATCGCAAATTCTCTTGGAATTTGCGTAAAAATGCGCCCCTAAATGCCCCATAAACATGTTTACAAAGAACACTTTGTCTAAATGCGTGGCCAACGTTTCATATAGCTGCTGTTTGTGTTACTGTGTTTATACTGAGTAAGTTTAAACCGTCGTTTAATGCGCATTGCCCCACAGAGCCCTGCATTGAGAAGCCACGTGTCCGTTCCCAAAGCCTCTCCAACTTAACCAGCTCCTTTGTAAAGCCTAACCCACATCGGCACAGCGTCCCACAGCATAAAGGGATTTGCAATTTCAAGATATTTCAGCTTAAATGTTTTTGACAGTTCCCTCGCTTTTTGCTTGGTTATTTCAGCGGTGCCAAATGGGTCACCTTGGGTTGGCTTGTCTGCGCGCAAAAGGGGCTTTTGCGCGCATTCAGTCTGAATTTTTTTCCAACTTTCCTTGACGGGGAAACCAGCTGCTGGTCGTGAAAAGACGGCTTATTAATTGTCCTTTGTCATGCAGAATTGCTTGATTTCTAAAGAAACGTACAAAGGGGCTCTTTTTCAGGATTCAAGTATTTTGTTTCGTGCGTATTTTCAAACCATCGAATCAGCTGCTTGCGCTCCAGCGCCCGGCCCGTCTACCAGACTCTCAGGTACCGACGGCTCCCCGAGGCTTTGTCCCCTTTTAATGCTGTTGTAAATCGTGCAGACTGATTTGTTACAAGCTGTTCTTTTAATCTGATAGATAAGAGACATGTCAAAGAAAGGCCGTAAATAAAAAATTAGGCTGAATAAAAGACAGGGGCGAGTCTGCTAGATGGAGCCTGTTGACTGAAGAGCGTCAGGCTGTGGCTCTGCTGCCTGCAGGGTTACGTCAACAACACTCCTTTATTCTGCACTAAAAGGACACCGTGCTCCTTTTAGGCTTCAATGAATTGATCGGCACAAAATTAAGAATAAATAAATTGAGCATTTGGAGCAGAGAGCGTATAAGCTCCCCCAGGGCGCGCATACCCCCGGGCTATTGAATGGATAAAGAAGCTTTTTCCCCCTTCTTCTTTTTTTGCTTGGAGAAGTAGGCTATAGTGAGCAAAATGGGGCTCTATGGTGCAATTAACAAAATAGTCTAATCCCATATCTTAACAAATGCAAATGTCTGGAGGGGGGGTTTGTTAAAAAATGGTTAAGTGAACAATTAAATGAAAGTTTAACATGAGAAACTTCACGTCCAAACCGACGCTATATGTGCATAATATGCAACGGCCTGTTTAAAGAGGCGCCGTGTTATTGTTGGCCTGACGGTTTTAAAGGAAGCCAAACACTATTTAAACTCTATAACACACAATAAATGTAATTTAGTTCAGCCGTGAGTCGTTCAGAGACGGACGGCGGCGATGCGTAAAAAGACGCCAAAAAAACAACCCAAAACAGGAGCTGTTTCTGAAGACTGCATGTGTGATATGAAATAAAAATATATTTTATATTGTTTTTCCAACCACAGCCACACATCTCATATACTGACATTTCTAATCTTAACCAGATAGCAGATAGTTCTGTTCAATTATGAAAAACAAAAAAATAACATCACTTCGCGGCGTAATTGTGTTGTATCCACGAGGGATTTGCAGTCTCTATGCATACGAGGCAGCTCAAATATATGTATAAATATTTACATAATAAAAAAACACTCAATCAAATCAATACATTTATGATGTGCAATGAATTGAACGGCGTTGAATGAAGAGGCCGATTAGATCGCACCTGGAAGTCATGAAAGTGAAAGCTGCGCGTCGAGTCTGACAGTAGAACAAAGCAGAGGGTTATATGGACGCGGATTCCTCGTTCCACACAGATAAATGTATTAGAGGCCATACAGTCTGTCAGTCTAGTGTCTAAACAGAGTTTACTGAGTCAGTCACACGAGACGGATCAGCCTTGGATCAGATAAACGTTGTGACAGCAGCCAGCCAGCCACTAGTATATATATGGCCGTTCATTCTGGGAAAAAAAAGCTCCCCCGGCGATAATGCGGGCTAGGGGGCCCTGCCACCGCCACCACTAACCACCAGCCATATAATGTTTGCTGTTTGGAGTGGAGTGTCCCCTGGGACATGATCTGTCACTTAAATACTGAAGCAGAGAGATTAGCGAGCGTTTCATTTACTTCCCCGCAATGGGAGTCAGTCATTATGTCGCTGGCTGTGTGAATGCAGCATGGAGAGGATCTGTTGGGAGCAGAAAGGATCTGTGTGCGTAACGCGGAGTTAGGGAGATAAACGGCCCTGTGCTGCTGCTGCTGCTGCTGCTGCTGCTGCTGCTGCTGCTGCTGCTGCTGCTGCTGCTGCTGCTGCTGCTGCTGCTGCTGCTGCTGCTGCTGCTGCTGCTGCTGCTGCTTCACCTCCATGTCCAAACGTATTGATTTCTGTGCGTCCACAAAAGCTTTACTTTCTGGGAGAGAGAATAAAAATGGTTCTATAGAAGTTCTGGACCTGGTCGTCATTATGGTCAGCTTTAAAATAATTATACAACAACATCAAAGCATCCTGTACGTATGCACTATGAAGCAACATGAAGCAACTCCTCTCCGAATCCATCCAGTGTACTGTAGCCTATATATACTTGATTCAATGTATACTAAATGTGAACAAATGTGGACGCAATATAATTATAAATAATATAATGGAATATAAATAATATATTATTTATATACCAGTGTCTGGTAGTGTTTTTGATAATACGGTTTAAAAATGTATTTTATTTTTTCCACCTGTTGCGAAAGCGAGAGAGAGAGAGAGAGAGAGAGAGAGAGAGAGAGAGAGAGAGAGAGAGAGAGAGAGAGAGAGAGAGAGAGAGAGAGAGAGAGAGAGAGAGAGAGAGAGAAAGCACGTTGGCCACGGTGGATGAAAATGTACATAAATATTAAACAGTTTTTAATCTAAAGAGCATCTCATCCTACTTATAGCCCACTGTTACTCATGAATACCTGATTTGATTATCAAATGAGCCTATAAATATGTATTATATATCATGTATAGGCCTGCCTTAATATTATAATCTTTTTTCACATTTCAGTGTGTGTGTGTGCGTGTGTGCGTGTGTGTGTGTGTGTGTGTGTGTGTGTGTGTGTGTGTGTGTGTGTGTGTGTGTGTGTGTGTGTGTGTGTGTGTGTGTGTGTGTGTGTGTGTGTGTGTGTGTGTTGCGCGCGCTCCCAGCGGTGCGCAACAGAATCCCGTGCGTAAAATTCAAAAGACTCCAGATTAACGTCACTTGTCGCTCAGAAATATTTTTTTTATTTTAAGTATCAACATTTTTAAATAAATAAATATTTTTCCTCCACGCCACACATTACAACAACAACTGACTGATATATAATTTCAGATTAAAACCTCAGTGAAATTATACTCTCCTGCGTAAAGAGTCAATCTAACCATTATTATTATAATTATTATTTACAATGTATACAAAAAGAAATACCGTGGTCTTTCCCCCAAATTAATACTAATAAACAAATGTTGCTATTCTTCATATTTGGGTTGGTAAATACAATGCATCTATTTTACACCACGTGTAGATCGACAACAACAATTCATTAAATCGGGAACGTTTTTCAGAAAAAAACTACATATAAAAAATGTTTACGTACAACATGTATACAAATTACTTCCCAGGGAGCAAAAATCCCCTGATTTATAGATTCTCTTCCATAATACTATATATGTAAAAGATTTAAACACACAACAGAACACAGATTGGAGTTCTGGCGGCGCGGGGACTGTCCTCTAGTCTCATAGGCATATAGTATATTCATTATGGGTCTAAATATCTTCACCTCTAGAAAGCAAATAAACCAATTTGACATTTTTTTTTTTTTTTTACTAATCTTGAAAAAAAAAAACTTTTCAAATACATTTTAAGAGGTACAGTATTTAAAAAAAATAGCATAGAAAAATGGCAAATGAATTTAAGCGCATGGGGCAAGAATGATTGACCTATAATAAATTCACACACCGACCGACCAGGAAACATTTCTTTGGGGGTGTCTCTGTCTCTGTCTCTGTGTCTCTCTGTCTCTGTCTCTGTCTTGTTTTTTGGGGGTTCAAGGAGACACGGAGGACAGGTCCACGTCTTCCTTATCAGAGGATGAAGACAGAGGAGACATGCAGGTCTCCTCTTCATCCTCCTCCTCTTCGGAGCAGCGCGCGGAGGACAGCGAGGTGGAGGAGGAACACTTGCACTGGCCGTGGGTCTTGTTGTTCCTGTGGTGCGGACCCCCTCCTACCCCCGGGGGTCCGCCGTGGTGATGTCCTCCTCCCTTCCCTTCCTTCTTGTGCTTGACGCGTCGGTTCTGGAACCAGATCTTCACCTGCTTCTCGCTGAGGTTGAGGTACGTGGCGATCTCGATGCGCCGCAGTCTGGACAGATACATGTTGGAGGTGAACTCTCTCTCCAGCTCCAACAGCTGCGTGCTGGTGAAGGCTGTGCGCATGCGCTTACTGCTCTGGAGTTTGCTGTTACTGTTTTCTGTAAGAAAAAATAAACAAGAGGAGAGAAGCAGTTAGGAAGAGGTGTCATAAATCAGCGTTTTTAAAACCTTTTTTTTCATACCAGGGCCCACTATTTTATTCAGCATAAACCGTTCACCATTTGATGACATTTTATCCCCACAGACCTCCAAAACTAATGATTTCTTTTGATTTTGTCCACAATATGGATTTGGGAAACAAATGCATGATGGATAAAATATCCAAAACGTTACAGCTGGTTAAACAACTTCTCATCTGGTTGGTCAACTTAGCTGGGGGACCACCTGGAACCCTCTCAAGGACCACTGGTGGTCCCCGGAAACCACTGGCTTAGGAAAGGTTGTCATGAATAATCAGAGCTGTCAGGTGATTTCAGCTTTACAGGTGTCCAATGAATGGATTCACATCATTGACATGCGCATTGGAATGTCACGGCAAAACAAAACAAAACAAAAAAGTTCCTAAAAGTTGAGTCAACTCACCGATGGAGATGCAGTGGAACTGCCGCGGGTCTGGCACCGAGTACGCGGCCTGGTAGATGGATGCTGGGCCGTGGTGGTGCGCGTGGTGCGCGGCGGTGGCCAGGTTGATGGCGTGGTGGTGGTTGGAGGAGGCGTGGTGGTGGTGGTGGTGGTGCTGCCGCGACAGAGCAGCCGAGGCAGCGGCCGCTGCGGCGGCTGCTGCTGCTGCGGCGGCGCCGTGGCAGTACTGGGAGCCGAAGGCCTGAGGCCCGAACGACGCCTTGAGCAGCGGCGGCAGGCCGGGAGGAGACCCGGAGGAAGGCACGGAGGCCGAGTGGTGGTGCAGGTGCGACGCCGCCATGCACAGCGGGCAGAAGCACAGCAGACCGGCCTTACGGGAGTGGCAGGACGAGGGGAGGGCGGCGGAGGAGCCGCCCGTGGTGGTGGGCGTCAGGCCGGCGTGGGGGTGGTGGTGTGAGCCGGGGTGGTGGTGGTGGTGGTGGGAGTGGGACGAGTGGTGCACGGCGTAGGGGAACAGCGGAGGGCTCAGGCTGGGGGCGTCGCTCCCTCCTCCGGCCTTGGTGCTGCTGGTGTTGTTGTTGTTGTCTGTCGCCTCACGGAGGATGAGGGAATCCACCAGAAAAGACCTCGGCATGGTGTCTGTCTGGAGAGGCCTGGAGTCAGTCTGTAGACCTGATGGTGTGTGTTATCAGTCAGTCTGTATATTCTATCAGTCAGTCTGTTGTCAGTATAGTGCTGAAGCTCTACTGGACAGCTCTATGGTGCTGAACTGAATCCTGTCGTCCTCTCCTCTCCTCCTCCTTATATACTGGTCCCAGAGGTGGTCCCCCGTGGTTGGCTGGTCCGTGTAGTGACGGCTGTATACGGGGCAGAGCCTGTGAGAGGCAGGGAGGGACCACTCCTCTCCTCTTCTCTTCTCTTCTCCTCTATAGTGTTCAATAGGAGGGTTTTTTTCTGCTTTCTCCTTTGGCATTCCCCGCTGCCTGCACGCTTCCCCATTATTTCACTTGTTAACTAAATTAACTGCATAATGTAGTCCATTCTTGTGGCGGCGCCCCACCCACCCACCCACACCGCGAGAGGAGGCCCATTCTACGGACCCCTGCTTTTATCGACACTTATTTTATCATATAGACTCGATTTGGCAAAGAAAACATTCCTGTCACTTTTTTTGTTTTGTTTTGTTTGTTTTGAGACGTGAAGTCCTGTTGGATTCAGGGTGCAGATGTACTGCAGGCTGCCAAGATTAGAGGACCCTTTTCTTTACCAGGGACCACTACTATTTATTCTGCATTTTTAGCCGCGGAGGACCACCGTTTGATATCGAGTTTATAGTCTATATATATAAGGATTTTCAAGTTTAACAATTTAGAGAGAAATTAACTGTCCAAACGTTGGTCCAAGTAAAACATTTTCTACATTTTCTAATCGTGTAGATTCTTGAAAATCAAATAATTCAGATGTTTAACTGAATATAAATGTTGTTTGAATAAATATGATTTAACTCTTGAGAATTTTAATGTTATCACTCTCAAGAGTTACAGATAAGGTTCCATTTGGTATCCAACTGTCCATCATTTAGCTGTGGACCACCTGGAATCCTCTCAGGGACCACCTGTTGAAACCCCCTGTAATACAGGCGGTGCATGTGGTGCTGAGATCAAAGTGGAACTTTTCATCTGTTTTCATATAGTTTAGATCTGTAAGACCACAGGAGTCGTGTATGTGTATTTATGCATCATATTTAATACAAATCATTTTGCTGTGGATTATATTCATGTCTTGGTATATAATGACATGACATCTAAAATGTTTTTACAAATCTAATCTTAGATCAGACGTTGAGTCGTCTGTGTTTAATCCACTAATCAATAATCAATATCTAATCTAAGATTTATTTTAAGACTTTTTCTTTTCTGTGATTTCTTTTCTTTCTTTCTTTCTTTTTTGCTCAGTGGTAAAGTGGGAAACTTTCTTATATAATATATTCTTATATAAAGCCCAAGTGATGAATCTTCAGTTATACTATATAAAAAAACGACCATTAACTGCATGTGTATATTTTTTCCCGTTTTTATCGCACTGTATTCGCGACACTAGCTTTGTTTCTCGTGCCAATATTTGTGTATTTATTAAAATACACACACACACACACACACACACACACACACATATATATATATATATATATATATATATATATATATATATATATATATATATATATATAATATATATATATATATATATATATATATATATACATATATACACAGTATATATACACAGTATATATACACAGTATATATATATACCTATTTGTATACCTATTTATATTATATATATACAGTACCTACTTATACTCTTTTTTATTATTCTATTTACACCTATTTATATGCCTATTTTCATATTTTAAAACCTATCCAAATGTGCGATAGCTTAATAAAGTCCATCCATCATCCCTGCAGCTGTTTCTCTCCTCATTCACTCACACATAAAGCAAAGCTTCGGGTATGAATGTATATTCATTTTAAAGAAGGTTCATGTGTCATTTCTGGTCAAACACACACAAAAAAGGGACAAGTCATCGCCCGGAGGCATTACCATTAACACTGGAGCGTTAAAGAGCTAAGATTAATTCCCGTTTGGCCCCTGTGCTGTGCTCTGGCTGCCCGCGGCCCCCCTGCGGCCCCCCGCGGCCCCCCTGCCTCAGCCTGGATGGATGGATGGAAGAATATGTAAAAATAACCAGGTTTTCATGCGGCACCGCGGAGGGAGCGGAGCATTGTGGAGCAGAGTGAATGAGAGAGAAAGAGAGTCGAATTAAAGTGTGTGACAGGAGCAGGATAGAACACACAATGGACACTCTGTCATAGAGAGGGAGGAGGAGGGGGGAGTTAGAGAGTTAGAGATATAGGGAGGAGAGAGAGAGACTCTGTCATAGAGAGGGAGGAGGAGGAGGGGAGGGGGAGTTAGAGATAGAGGAGAGAGAGAGAGAGAGGGAGAGAGAGAGAGAGAGAGAGAGAGAGAGAGAGAGAGACTCTGTCATAGAGAGGGAGGGGAGGAGGAGGGGAGGGGAGTTAGAGATAGAGGAGAGAGAGAGAGAGAGAGAGAGAGAGAGAGAGAGAGAGAGAGAGACTCTGTCATAGAGAGGGAGGGGAGGAGGAGGGGAGGGGGAGTTAGAGATAGAGGAGAGAGAGGGAGAGGGAGAGAGAGAGAGAGAGAGAGACTCTGTCATAGAGAGAGGAGGGAGGAGGAGGGGGAGTTAGAGATAGAGGAGAGAGAGAGAGGGAGAGAGAGAGAGGAGGGGGGGTAGAGAGTTAGAGATAGAGAGGAGAGAGAGAGAGAGAGAGAGAGAGAGAGAGAGAGAGAGAGAGAGAGAGAGACTCTGTCATAGAGAGGGAGAGGGGAGGAGGAGGGGGGATAGTCCACGTCATTGTGTACTTTACAGAATATTTCGTGAAGATTCTTGTAAACCATATTTTTTCTGTTCTATGGACCCTAAAGGACACAAAAAAAGTGGTTTACATTTTTTCCCTCCACCCTAACATTATTTTATCACCATGGCAACATGGCGTTGTGTATCAATCTGTCTGTATTTCTGTCAACATCATTTCTCCATATCTGCCTGCCCGATTTACACCAAATTTGGTCCAGAGGTGTATAATTTGCTCAAGAACACTCCATAAAAATTTCACCATGATCGGCCCATAGGTGGCGCTACAGTACCAAATTCAAAACCAAAAATCGTGATTATTCACAAACAATTTGTCTAATTTCAATGAAAATTGCTGGGTTCTTGCACAATGGTCTGAGACACAAGCCCTGCAAATTTGACCACTATCCACCAATAGGTGGCGCTACAATAACATATTTAAAATGACCAATTCGCTACAAAAACCTTAAATAATCGCGCGCAGACAGTGTTTTGTTTCAAATGGAAAAAAATAACTTGACTTTCTCTTTTGACAAAAAGAAATTGCATCCACGATAATTGGACATTAATAATACTACCCCATATGAGTGGGTGTAGGAGAAACTTATATAGCGCTTTTTTGAGTACCCAAAGACACATTGCATTTACACATTGAGTACCCAAAGACACACATTTACAGAGGTAAAATAAAAAGAAGCAATTTAATTGAGGGGAGTCAGGTTGATCAGTGCTTTATATGGGGCCAGGAGTGTTTTGAAGTGGATTCTTTGTTTGACTGGTAGCCAGTGAAGGTCACAGAGAACAGGTGTGATATGATCTCTGGACTGGGTGCTGGTGAGCAGACGCGCAGCTGAGTTCTGGACAAATTGAAGTTTATTGAGGACTTTGGAGGTGGTGCTGTGGAGGATACTCTTGCAATAATCAAGGCGTGATGAGATGAAGGCGTGGATGAGAGTTTCAGCTGCAGAAAATGACAAGAAGGGTCGGAGACGAGCAATGTTCTTGAGGTGGAAGAAGGCAGTTTTGGTGACGTGGTTGACATGGGGAAGGAATGAGAGGGTGGGTCAAAAAAGATGCCAAGGTTGCAGATGTGAAAAATCCTGCATAGAACTGGTGAGGGAGTTGGGACCAGTGATGATGATTTCTGATTTATTGCAGTTATTGGTTGGTTGGAGTGATGGCTTTGGTGGAGAAATACAACTGTGTGTCATCGGCAAATGAGTGGAACTGAGGTCCATGGTGATGGAGGATCTGACAGTGTGGGAGGATGTTTAAGATGAAGAGCAGGGGACCAAAAACAGCCGTGGGGACACCATGGGTAACAGGGGTAGTGGAGGAGTTGCAGTTCTTGACAGAGATGAATTGTTGTCGATCAGAGAGGTAGGATTTGAACCAGGAAAGAGCAGTTCCTGTTGAATCAATGGAAGATTGGAGACAGGTGATGAGAATGGAGTGACTGATGGTGTCAAAAGCGGCACTGAGGTTGAGGAGGACGAGGATGGAGAGGTGAACGGAATCAGCAGAGAGGAGGATATTGTTGGTGACTTTTGTGAGAATGGTTTCTGTGCTAGGGAATGGAAAACAGATTGAAGTGTTTCGTAGAGGTTATTGGAGTCTATGTGAAACTTGAGCTGAGAGGCAACAGTGTGTTCCAGGATTTTGGAGAGGAAAGGAAGGTTGGAGATGGGTCAGTAGTTGCCCCAATATTTTTCCAATATTGGGGTAAAAGTGGCAAGATGAGAGCAGGGGGAGCTGGCCAGTGGAGAGGGAGGTTTATGATATTGGTGATAAGTGGAGAGAGAACAGGAAGACTGGCAATGAGAGAACAGGAAGACTGGCAATGACCAAGGTGATGGGTATCGGGTCAAGGATACAGGTGGAGGTTTTCATGCCAGAGGTTATGGAGGAGAGGTTGGATGCAGTTATTGCATTAAAGGATTGAGTAGTTGCTGCCGGACTGAATAACAGATGAGTAGTGGGACAACTAAAAAAGTTTTACTCTGATTACATTTTGGGTTTGGCTATTATAGCCTGTTCAAAATTTGGCTCTCCACATTTTGAGCTATCGAGGTGCATGCACTGTTGAGAGCATTTTTGTATTGTTCCAGATGCGGTTTGTAAGCCTTGGAATGAACCTGTTTTCTTGACAAGCCGTTCCAGTTGACGACCCTGTTTTTTTAGTTGATGTAGATGATCCGTGTACCAGGGGGCTGAGTGGGTGTAGGAGACGTGCTTGGTCATTGTGGGGGCAAGTTGATTGAGACAGGTTGAGAGTGTGTCATTGTAAACATTGACGAATTTAGGGTTCGGGGTGGGTGGACTAGGGTCAGATATGGTGTAGGACAATAATGAGGACATGGAGGAGGGGTTAATAGATTTGAGGTTCCGGAAAGTTATGGAGCGTTTTTCATTGTTGAGGGGGGTGTCAATGTCCATGATGATGGCTAGGTGGTCCAAGATGGTGGAGCCAAGGTCCATGCTGGTGACATTATGAGTGGTTATTCCTGTAGTACAGATGAGATCCACAGTGTGTCCTTCTGTGGGTGGGAAAACGGACGTGCTGAGTAAGATTGATAACGTTTAAAATGTCAAGGAATTCAGTGGCGCTTTGAAGTCAGGTGAGTCCACGTGGATATTGACATCTCCAGACAGAGATATGCATCTCAGTGAGCAGGGTGAGAAATACAGAAAATTGAGAGGGAAACCGGTGGATTGTACAGTCCAGGAATGAGGCATTACCCCAGGTGAAGGAGTTTAAGTATCTCGGGGTCTTGTTCACGAGTGAGGGGAGGATGGAGAAGGAGATCAGCTGGAGAATCGGAGGAGCAGGGGCGGTATTGCAGTCACTATACCACACTGTTGTGACAAAAAGAGAGCTGAGCCAGTAGGCAAAGCTCTCTGTCTGTCTACCGAGCTATCTTCATCCCTACCCTCACTTATGGTCATGAAGTGTGGGTCATGACCGAAAGAACAAGGTCATGAATACAAGAGGTTGAAAAGAGTTTTCTCCAGCGGGTGGCTGGCATCTCCCTTAGAGATAGTGTGAGAAGTTCAGTCACTCTGGAGAGCCTCTTTTCCTGGAAAGGAGCCAGCTGAGGTGGTTTGGGCATCTGGTTAGGATCAGGATGCCTCTTGAGCAACTCCTTAGGAAGGTCCCCGAGGCACGTCCCACTGGGAGGAGACCCCGGGGCAGACCAAGGACCAGATGGAGGGATTACATTGACTCTCTGGCCTTGGATCGCCTCAGGATCCCCCAGGAGGAGGTCGCCCGGTTGCTCGGGAGAGGGAAGTCTGGAGCTCTCTGGTGGAGTTGTTGCCCCCGTGGCCCGAACTAGGATAAGTAGATGAAGATGGATGGGCAGGTTTGGGCAGTCTATGACTGCTGCGACCAATGGTTTAGGGCCAGACAGTTTGAAGGTGAAATGTTCAAATGAGAAGGGAACAGGAAAATTAACTGGACTGATTTTGATTTGATGTGTTGTTTGTGTATTATGACTATGCCACCACCACGTCCCTCGATGCGGGGTATGGGGCGTGGTCTTATTTAGTGTAAAATATTCCAAGGCTATTACCTCTTTCTCCCCCAGAGCTTTAAAATTTACTTAAATGTGACAAGAATCACATTGCAATTACATGAAAATCACTGTATTAATATGTGAAGACCATGCATCTGCTTCCTAAATGGGTTACTGTAGCGCCACCCATTGGTGGATTGTGGTCAAATTTGCAGGGCTTGTGTCTCAGCCCATTATGCAAAAACCCAGCAATTTTCATTTGAATTAGACAATTAGTTTGTGAATAATCGCGATTTATAATTTTTAATTTGGTACTGTAGCGCCACCTATGGGCCGATCATGGTGACATTTTTATGGGGTCTTCTAGAGCATATTATACACCCCTGGTGTATAAAATAAATTTGGTATAAATTGGGCTGGCAGATTTGGAGAAATGATGTTGACAGTAATACAGACAGATTGATACACAACGCCATGTTGCCATGGTGATAAAATAATGTTAGGGTGGGGGGAAAAAATGTAAACCGCTTTTTTTGTGTCCTTTAGGGTCCATAGAACAGAAAAAATATGGTTTACAAGAATCTTCACGAAATATTCTGTAAGCTGGATTTTGCTACACAACTACGTAGACTAGGAGTTAGAGAGTTAGAGATATAGGGAG
>CM076975.1:50510856-50520856 GCA_039105355.1 Benthosema pterotum | reverse complement strand
AATAACAATTCAGAATAACAATTATTCTATTTGTGCACATTCTTGAAAATTAAGTAGTGTAATTCAGATGTTTAAATAGGCTATAATTTAACTCCTGAGTGTTTAAATGAAGCCGGTCCATCTATAAGGGTCCATTTCGATATAGGCCTATACCAACGGTCCATTATACAACTGCCCTGGCCCGGGGGACCACCTGGAATCCTCTCAGGGACCACTGATTGAAAACCACTGTAGTATCATAGCAGGTCGTTACACACTTTACAACGACGATGACGATGTCGCGGTGATCCCTCGTTACGCGCAATTGCGCACGTGCGCAATCACACACACGCACACACACACACACACACACACACACACACACACACACACACACACACACACACACACACACACACACACACACACACACACACACACACGCACACACACACGCACACGCGCGCTGACAGTTTTCAAATTCATAAAACATCATTTTTTTTTCCCTGACACGCGAGTTTAGCCAACTCTGCTGTCATTATCCAGCACCAATTCAATTGTCTATTCAGGTGAGATGGATATTATTATTATCATTATTACAGCAAATAGCACCGAGGCCTAGGCTACTACTTACATTATACTAAACGCATATGAAAGCATTCTCAACTCAGTAATAGTGTAATTTGTCAACACGTTGCAGCAGCAGCAGCAGCAGCAGCAGCAGCAGCAGCAGCAGCAGCAGCAGCAGGTGCTTCTGGTTAAACCCTGATGTTTTAAACCACAGATTCTATAACAGAACTAGTAAATTATTTATAAGATATTAAGTGCCGAACAATCGGCCGTCAGTCACTCAAATTCAAAGCCTCTTGTGTGTGTGTGTGTGTGTGTGTGTGTGTGTGTGTGTGTGTGTGTGTGTGTGTGTGTGTGTGTGTGTGTGTGTGTGTGTGATAACACACTGACCAAGCTGCCCGTTAATTCCAGAATTAAAGCACATTTTCATGCAGTATTATGTGTAATTACAGCCCATAGATCTCGTGCAGCTTCTCCACGACACAATGACAGAACAGCAGTTCAACTTCATATGGAGATCTAGTCAATATCTCCTTTTTTCCTTCTTTATACACCAGTTAGTATGAATAATTCATCTTTTTAAAGACACCCCCCCACACACACACTTAATATGTACACACACTACTTAAACACCCACACATTTCTAATACAAATGATGGTTTATTTTATTATTTAAGTCTTGAGAGTGAAACAGGATTTAGGGTCCCTCTGGGCCTTCTGCCCTGAAGCGACTCGATGGGTGGATGGATGGATGCAGGGCCGGATCTAGAGGGGGGCAGGGGTGGGCAGAGCCCACCCAAACGTGCATCCTGCCGACCCAATGAAAGGTAATATCAGTGGTTTTCATCAGTGGTCCGGGGACCACGAATGGTGCTTGAGAGCTAGTTCCGGGTGGTCCCCAGGCTAAATGGTGGAAAGTTGGTTAACCAGATGTAACTCAGATGTAACTCTGAGAGCGTAAACATTTTTCATCATGTGAATTAAGTCTACACAACTAGAGAATGTAGAAGATTAATGGTCATTTTGATCTGTATGTTGGACTGTTTGGTTTCCCCAAATCCAGCCTGGAATTGTGGACAAAAAACAAAATAAATCTTTAGTTTTGGGGTCTGTGGGGCTAAAATGTCATCAAACGGTGGTCCTCTGTGGCTCAAATACTGAATAAATAGTGGTCCCTGCCTGGTATCAATAAGATTGAAAACCACTGCTCCATATGAAAAACTTTGGAGTTGCCCAGCTTGCCATTCTTCCAGCCCACCTTAGTAGGGCTGGCTGAATCCGGATGGATGGATGGATTGGATGGATGGATGGATGGATGGATGGATGGATGGATGGATGGATGGATGGATGGTGTAGCATAGGCTAGTGTGACAGCCGAGCTGACGCAGAGCAGCGGCAGCAGGGCAGGCTGCAGCCGACTGCAGCAGGAGGCTGCAGCCTGCTGCCGTTAATCTGCGCCCTGAGGCAACTTCAACTTCACACCCAGACTCTCTGCTCCGCATCCAGATCATCACTGATCCAAATACAACACAAAGGAGTTAACGGCCTGATTAGCATTCATAATGCTGCCTGGCCTGGTGCGGCACGGCGCGGCCCGGCACGGAGCGGCCACGCCGTGCTAAACAGACTGATAACAGCTGACACACATTAAGGAGAATAAAACCACCAGCTGGAGGAATGATGGAGCAATATGGAGCTAATGAATGCTTAAACAGTGTGTGTGTGTGTGTGTGTGTGTGTGTGTGTGTGTGTGTGTGTGTGTGTGTGTGTGTGTGTGTGTGTGTGTGTGTGTGTGTGTGTGTGTGTGTGTGAGAGAGGCTGAATGCCTCGTTTTCAGTCATTAATTCATGGGATGATGGATGATGGATAAGGTGACTAAGCTGTTTATTTGAGGGGCAGAACAAGTATCACATCACATTAACACGTGATATTGATGTCATATTAATAATAAATAATAAATAAATAAATAATGCTGGATTTCAATTCAAATAGCCTATAGCAAAAATAGCTGATGTAGTTGAAGATCAGTTATTTTGACAGGACGGATAGGCTGTAGGATCATACAGGTCAATCTGTGTAAATATATAGTGTCACCACCAGGGGTGTAGAGGCGTTTCTAAGCAATCTGGACCCCCCCCCCCCCTACCAAATGGACCCTTACGGGTCCATTTGGTAAGGGGGGGGGGATGGGGGCTCCAGGGAAAATCTCCGGTAAAATGGCGCCCCCAAGGGATAAAATTATGAACTGTGTTTAAACCTAGATAACAATTGTGTTTTAAATGTATAATGTAGGCTATTTATCCATATTAAGCTAATTAGCCTGGTGTTCTTTTGAAGCATGTCTGGTGGTCACCCCCTCCCATCGCCCCCTCCCCTCATGGTGCCCCCTAGGCAACTGCCCAGTCTGCCTAATGGCAAAAAACGCCCCTGACCAGGTGAATACTGAGGTTATTTTAACTGACTTAAAAACATCTATAGCAGGAAAAGAGACAACAGGAACGACACACACAACTCTGTCATTATGTGGGACAGACAGACAGACAGACAGATGAAGACGATGTGAAAATGTACAGAACTTTTACTCTTAATACTGCAATGTCAATATTACTTCCAGACACCATGTGCATTACTGCCACCTAATGCCTAATATGTGTGTGTTTATATATGCGCGCGCGCGCACACACACACACACACACACACACACACACACACACACACACACACACACACACACACACACACACACACACACACACACACACACACACACCACACACACACACACACACACACACACACACACACACACACACACACACACACACACACACACACACGGTGTGAAAACACGGTGGGAAAATATGTGCCAATCCGCCCCTGCATCCTACTGTATGCCCTCATGAATTCAGCATATCAGATTATATTTAGTAGATTACAACATTAAACTACTATAGTTAGAATATTACTCATCTGTAGTGATGGGCAAATTACTGGGAAGATGTAGTAAGCTACACTACTTGTTACTCTCAAAAAGTATAGTGCAGCTATCCCCAGAAAAAAATGTAGCAAGCTACACAACAAAAGTAACTTGCTACATCAACACTACATATACAGTATATAAATACATCTCAACTTAATGTGCAACTTTCTAAATACTAATCATAATAATAAAATAGTATAAATAAACATCATAATAATAACTTCAGGGTACATGTCTCCACCGTCTTGGGTTAAGGTGAAACATAGTCACCACCTGCAGGCAACTGTTACGTCAACTCTTACGACCAGAGCGGTGGCCTTGTGGTTAGAGTGTCCGCCCTGGAACTGGGAGGCCGGGGTTCGATTCCCGGTCGGGTCATACCAAAGACTGTAAAAATGGGACCCAATGCCTCCCTGCTTGGCACTCAGCATCAAAGCGATGGATTGGGGGTCAAATCAACTAATGATTCCCGAGCGCGGCGCACGCCGCAGCTCACCGCTCCAAGAGATGGGTCAGAAGCAGAGAACTAATTTCACTGCGGTAATGCAGGGATAAATAATGCGACTTTGACTTTGATTCTGCGGGTGACATAACAGGCGCGTGGCCGGACAGATGGGTCACCACCATACTGCGCACTGCGTGCACGGACGGACGGATGTGCACAGACGGACGGTCCACTGTAGCGGACCCAGCTGGTCATAGAAAGGGTGAAGCCGACTGATGAGTTTTGAAACTTTTATTCATCTCTCAACGTGGAAACTAAGGGGGGAAAAGGGCATACAATACAAAATGCATATATCAATAATCCATCCAACAGTTATCAAATGACCACATGAAAACAATACTTTTTACACTTAATACATATTCTGCACATAGTATTTATAAACATTAGAAAAGTACTGCAAAGTCTACATAAACATAATATAGGTCCAGCAGTAAATATACCTTGTGTCTTTTCCAGCTGGGTGCTAAACTCGTAGCATGTATATATGAGGTCCATCTGTAGCTCAGATGTCTTGTCCATTCTGTCCTTGTAAGTCCATCTGTGATAAGTGCTACATGTCCAAAACATTCTAAAACCTCAGCTCCATGCTGCTACTTGTTAGCCTGGGTTCAGCCCACAGACCCCAACTACTCCGTTGGGCCCCGCCCACTCTGCTGGGTTCTGTGGTCTGGTGTTGTGATGTAGAGTTTCGATTTATCTCGTCCGGAAAAACGGCTCGGCCAATGAGCGAATGAGTTGGAGGCGGGTCTTAAAAAATAGCCAGTCAACACAGAGGATCATCTAACTGCCACAACGGAACAGTTGCCCATAAAAACAGCACACATCCATTCAGTTTCATTGTAACAAGAGTTTCATTGTAACTAGAGTTTCATTCTTTAATACTGCATTTATTTGCAAATAGTGCAAATGTCCGACGCCAACTGCACTGCTAGTCAGTTAGTCACTGTGCTGACTAAGTGTTAACTGTTGTTGTCGACTGTAAACAACGTCACAGGAAGACAGATTCGCTGATCTCCAGTGATTGGTTGAGGGAAAATCAAGGGCCCGCCTCCTCGTAAATCGCTTATAATGGGGCCAATGTCAGACTCTTGAGCCATGGCTCCGAGTCTGACAATCAGGCTAGCTACTTGTGCCATCCTTCATTCACCCTGGAGCAGTCAGAGTTCAGGTTTTAAACTCCTGCCACAGCTGAGATTAATCAGGAGAATACCCACAGCCGGTATAGTTGTGTCACAATAAAGGACTTCCTGTCTTCACCTAAAACACCATGAATATACACATCCAAAATAAAGGTTTGAAGTGTGGGTCCGTTACAGCCACCACCTTACGGTGGAGACAATAATCTAGGGGTGGGTTTGAACCTATAGGATGGTGGCATGTCTAAGTTTTGGGATGTATATTAGAGGTTTTCTACCCATTAAAAATGGGCGGAATTTGAAAATGTGTGTGTGAAAATGTAGTAAGCTACATACACTCCTTGTTACTCCAAACAAGTAGTGTAGCTTCACTATACAAGCTATTCTCAGAACAAATGTATATTTACATTTGTAACAAGTTACTGCCCATCACTGTTCATCTGTTATTATAACAGTTGTTTAAATCATCCTATGATTAAATCATAGGCTACTGAAGCAGACCAGACCAGTGGCCTTGTGGTTAGAGTGTCTGCCCTGGAACTGGGAGGCCGGGGTTCGATTCCCGGTCGGGTCATACCAAAGACTGTAAAAATGGGACCTGATGCCTCCCTGCTTGGCACTCAGCATCAAAGGGATGGATTGGGGGTCAAAATCAGCTAATGATTCCCGAGCGCGGCGCACGCTGCAGCTCACCGCTCCTTGGAGCTCACCGCTCAAAAGCGGAGAACCAATTTCACTGCAACGTAGTGACAAATCATGTGACTTTGACTTTGAAGACTGCTCTCTGCACCGACATCTACTGTATCTGCTGTAAAACCATGTGAGACGTCCTCTTGATCCATGCCTGTGTGTTGCTTCATCTTTCTTCCAAATAGGCAGTGACAGTGGACATCTAGTGGACATCTTCCTCACCCATGGAAAAAACACCATCCTCTACAAAATAAAGCAACGTCACACCAGTTATTAGCATAATAAACTAGAAAATTGTGATGCAAAATTGAGCATTTCTTTGCAGCTCAACCTGTGAGTTTATTTGACCCGCTCCAAACAAGAAGTCAACATTTCTTCACCTGCTCTGACCATCTGACAGGAAACATCAACTTCAGCCTGGTGGAGACAGTAATAGAGATCAGGGGTTTTCAACAGGTAGTCCAGGGACCACCAGTGGTCCCTGAAAGGATTCCAGGTGGTCCCCAGCTAAGTTGGTTAACTGGATGTAACTCTTGAGAGTGTGAAAATGAAACCAAATGGACCCTTGCAGGTCCATTTGGTTTCATTTTCACACTCTCAAGAGTTAAAATATTCATCATATGAGTTAGCCCAAGTCTACACAACTAGAAGATTAATGGTCATAGACAGAAGCAAAATAAATCTTTAGTTTTGGGGTCGGTAGGCCTAAAATGTCCTCAAATGGTGGTCTGTGGCTCAAATGCCAAATAAATGGTGGGCCCTGGGATCAAAAAGGTTGAAAACCCCTGATATAAATGATCAGTGGAGACATATATACAGTGTTATACCATATACATACAAGAAGTAAACTCTGGTGGAATATAGCAGTTTAAATGTTCATTTAAAGCAAGAACATTGTAATATACTGTTTGTCATGTCGAATGAGGATTTAAAAGGGACTGACTCTTTAATTATTACCACCACTGTGTTGAACACAGCTGTTTTTGATAAACATCGATTCCCATGGATGTTTGATAGAAAACCACCGCAGTGGGCTGTACCTCGGGTGATGGTGACACTCTGCACAGTGCACACGCAACACACACGTTTGGTGATGATAAGTTTGATGACCAGTTTGTGTTTTGTTAGCCTCGACACCCAGGCTTTCATTTTCGTTCGCCTTGCGCGAAAACGGAAAGCCTGGACTGACGCACGTTGGGAGTGAACCTTCCGGGGTGGGCGTGGCTCTAAATGATGTGACGTAGAACAGCAGTGGACGGGCGGGGGAGGGGGAGGGGCCGGGGATGACGACACATTCGTGAGATCAAATCAGAGCGCAGAACTTCCGCCGTGTGGATCCCACGGCACCCCGCCCCCCAAGGCCAAAATCATTGAGGGCTAGACCAGGCTAGTGTTTTGTTAAGACTATCATTTGGTTCTACTTTCAACACAAACAACACCCTCTCCTCCTCCCCTCTCCTCCTCCCCTCTCCTCTCCTCCCCCTCCCCCTCCTCCCCCCTCCCCTCTCCCACAGGGTGAATTGTCCACTTTGTGGCCATAAGGTTTAATGAGGCAAAAGTAATGCTAAAGGTCATTAAAGACAAGGCAGTAGTGGAGGTTGCTATGGACCCCATGAGGATGTAAAGGAGTGATGCTTTAGATCAACCTCCTGAATTAACACACAGAACCATCTGATGATGTTCACATTCTCATAGGGCTCTGATTAAACGGACATTTATGTTGTTAAAATGTTTCTAAAATATCACAGAGGCAGGGGCAGATCTAGGCATATTGGGCATGGGGGGCAATGGCCCCCTAAATGCCCAGACTGCCCCACCAATCTAGGTTGACTATGCTGCTGTGAAATGAAATAAAAGAAAACTCATGAACTATATGCGAGTGCGGATATTTCCTCTATACATTGATCTGCAAGAATCTGCACCCATCAGCTACTTGTGAATACAAGTTGGACTCTGAGTAGAGCACGCCTGCCCAACGGTTCTATTGCTCCACCAAATATGATGGCATGCAAAACAACCCAAGATGTTTCAAAATGATGTGAACCACTACTACTGCTACTAACTAACTACAGCTGTGTCACCACTAAACCAACAGCATTTCATCATTGAAAACAGAAAACTCTCTGAGCCAGACCTTTAGCTTTATGCATGCTGCGTGTCTGTTGCAACTTCAACAACAACTGATGTTATTATTGATGCTTTACTTGATTAATAAAATAAAAGTCCTGGCTGTAACTTCATCGCCTGCGTCGCACCCATACCATTTTCTCCTGCCCCCCAATTGGGAAATCTTACATCCGCCCCTTCACAGGAGTAAGTCAGTAAGACCTGGTCAGGTTCACAGAGTTTGAGAACTCTCCTCTACACCTGTGGGTTTCAACCAGTGGTCTGGGGACCACCAGTGGTCCTTGAGAGGATTCCAGAAGGTCCCCAGCGAAATGATGGACCGTTGGTAACAAAATGGACCCTTATCTGTAATTCTTGAGATCATAAGTCCATTTGGTTTCATTTTACGCTCACAAGAGTTAAATTCTCTACTCAAACATCTGAAATACTTCATTGCCGTGAATCAACACAATTAGAAAATGTAGAAGAATTATAATTCTGACCAACGTTTTCCTATATAGTTTATCTCTCCTAAATTGTAGACACAAACTTGAAAATCCTTAACATCAAATGGTGGCTAAAATGCAGAATAAATAGTATGAAAACGGGTGAAAACCCCCTAGCTGCTCTACAATGAAGGACCAATGCAATGGACCACAGAGTCCTGTCTGAACGGAGGGATAGAGGCTTTTATACCTTGTTCCAACAACAATCAACAAGCAAATGGTGCAAAACGTTCACTTCTGTTGACTCCAGTTTTATCATTCATCATCATCATCATCATCATCATCATCATCACAAATCCAAAATGTTTCCCCAAAAATCTAAAAGGAAATCAACAATCAACAACCTTTATACTCTACAAACGTTTGCTCCAGGGGCGGATGTAACATTTCCCAATTGGGGGGGGGGGGTGAAAATGGTATGGATGCGGCTTCATCGCCCGTGTCGCTTCACGCCACGGGCGATGAAGCCGCACCCATACCATTTTCGGTTACAGGACTTTTATTGGTGAAGTAAAGCATCAATAATAACATCAGTTGTTGTTGAAGTTGCAACAGACACGCAGCATGCATAAAGCTAAAGGTCTGACTCAGAGAGTTTTCTGTTTTCAATGATGAAATGCTGTTGGTTTAGTGGTGACACAGCTGTAGTTATAGTAGCAGTAGTAGTGTTTCACATCATTTTAAATAGAAGCACTTTAAATTGAAATATTTTTGAAATTTGGGTTGCTTGCATGCCCATCGTGTTTGGTGAGGCAGTCAGGGCATTTAGTGGGGCATTGCCCCCCCCCCCCCCTCCCATGCCCCTGCCTAGATCCGCCCCTGGTTTGCTCTATAGTTAGTCCTCAGAGGACTAAATATAATTTGGACGACTTTAAATTCCCTTTTGATGTGAATCCATTTGTTCTGCTATCGATACGTCTTGGAGCAGCCATTCATATCAAACTCCCTCCCAAAAGAAAAGAAAAACTCTCTTCAAAGCCGTTGGTTTGTTTGTGCCCCTCAGAGGTCATTATGCCAGTTTATGTATGTATAGAGGCTTCTTCTTGCTTCACACTTTTTTCCCCCAAATCAGCAGACTTTTTGGTTGTGGGGGAATAACAGAGGGTCAAACCAATGAATTTAATGAACTCTCCCAGACACAATGAATGGCTCTTTGGCGTTTGAACCCGGATAAAGGGATATGGGCAGGTCAGGAAGGGTAGGGGGGGAGGCGGGGGGAGGAGGGGTCTCTCTGTACACAACAGTGACAGAATGCAGAATGCCACTTCACTTGTCTGCCTTGACAAGTTGTTCAAAGTCTTTGGCTGGATGTCAGTAAATAGCAGGACGGTCCTTTACTTCCTCCACGGTTCCCCTTTTGTTCCCAACGCTCAATTCACCAACATTTCCTCCAGACAATGGATGAAGAAGGAGAAGAAGGAGAAGAAGGAGAATGCAAAGCTGCCGTTTGTCAAAAACGTTTCGCTCCTGTCAAATTTACTCATTAATTAACACCATTATTAACTCCTTAATTCTGTAGCTTTAGCTT